>CM031234.1:752785046-753059466 GCA_018340775.1 Taxus wallichiana var. yunnanensis
TCAACCACCCCAAAATAGAATTGAATTATCTCGCAACAATGATGGGTTCTAGTGCAAAACCCATGCCTCCATGTGTTGTTCCTTTTTGAAAAGAAAGGAAGCCCATACTTCATTATGGTGGTAGGTGAGAAACTCCGGCACACCTCAAAAAATGGTGAACTATATTTTTCATTTTTAATAAGTCCCACTAATTTGAATATGGTGATGTCAAGATATTTCCAAAAATTTATGTATCGACGCGTTGAGATCTTTCCAAAAGTCATCTCTTGCTCAAATCTAAGCTCCTAGTCAAATGTTATGGCCATCTGAAGGTCGAGGTGTCATTTTTCAAAAGGACGGGCTAGGAGTTTCAAAATTCCAAAAATTTGAAATGCATGAAACCTCTAAAATCCCGAAATTCAAAATTTTGGACATTTCCTTTTCAAAAATTGAAACACTATTCATCTACCAATTTTCTTTAAAGTTTTGAAAGTTTGAAACCCGAAAGTCTGAAAGTTTAGACTTTCAAACTCTCAAATTCCAGGATTTTTGCTCACCCTTGTCCCATCGAGATCCTCGAAACCCCAAAACCTGAAAGTCCAAAATTTTATAGTTTCAGAGATTCATGTTTCAGAAATTTTCCTTTCATTTTTCTGATCTTGCGCTCCGAGATCTCTAAAACCCAAAAGTCTAAAATTGCAAACTTTCAGAGTTTTGGACATTTTTGTTTGCCAAGATCTCCGAAAAGCTCCACCTCCGAAGTCCGAATATTTGGAATTCAAACTTCTTCATGATTCTTCAAAATAGCTCGAGCTCCTTTTTGTTCAATCTTTCCCAAGGGGAAAAATTGATAACATATCCCCAATCCATAACCAAATAGCTTGCATAAGAGAGGGGATTCTTGAAAAATATGGAAAATGTCTAACTGTCTCACTTGTCCAACTGTCCAACTTATTGGAATTATCTTCCAACTTACATTTATAGAATAATTTTGTGAGACAAGAATAAAAGTAATAAATTTCTTCCTAAATTGAAGGTACATGATGGCTCATTTATTACAAAGTTACTGAACCACTTGAGAAGCTTCCATCATGTGTCATTAATGGCCCATTGACTTAATCTTCTCAATTAATTAAAGGAATATTTAAATAAAATATTTTAATAATAATAATAATAATAAATATTATTATTTAAAATATTTCAATAAAAATATTAATTTAATTACAATATGGTGCCACCCATGAAAAACTAGTTTGCATTGAAAAAAGGGGGTTCCACGTGAATAATCATAAAATAGCCCAACTCGGTGGTTGGCTCAGTGATCCAACTAATCGAGTTGGGTGATGAGCTCCTCCATCGAGCATTTCTCTCCACCGCCATGATCGAGCTCGAATCCATACGAACATGTCGAGTTCCTCATGTTTGGCTCGGTTGTGCATCGCCGCAACCATCGTCAAGTTCCTCCTATCCAACCGAGATTAAGCTCCCCATATTGAGCTCCTAAAATGAGCTCTCCACCAAGCACTTTCTATTCTTATTGAGATTTGTTCCCACCGATCTCTCGTACTCAAGAAACTTCGTGTCGATCTCCATCAAGGTGCTTCCATCAAATCAACCTTTGACCAGGCTATTTATGCTATTTCTCTTATCTCCTCAAGCTCTACAAACCCAAGCTCCCATTCTACATCAAGATATTCTCCACATCGTCTGATCTTGACATGAGCTCGCTGCAACCAATCTCTCTCGATCTCCCTCTTCTCTTGCCAATGTTGAGTGTTCTTCTCACATATCCATATTTGATTCAGCTCGGTTAAGTGAGTCATTATACCATGATTCGCCACTAGCTCATTGCATCAACCAACACAACTTGCTTGCCCAAGAAACTCTCTCGTAATCTCCTTCATATGGCTTGAATCCTCGAGCTCACAATCTCTCCACCAAGTGACTTAGCCTCAACTCGGCTCATCCCAAGTCACTTCCCATGCATCATATCAACGAAGCTCCTTAAGTTTCCGCTCTCGATGCATTAGTTCATGTCCAACTCACCCGACTTATCAGCCATGAGCTCGCCTTGAATCTCTAGCTCACTTTTATTGGTGAATTTGAGCCTCCTCTTTGATCTGTTGTGACTCACTTATTACACAATTCAAACTCTTTGTGCATAACTACGCCTTGAGCCTTTTCTCATCGACCACACTATTTTTCTTTCGTGAGTACCTCACATATGAGCTTCATATTCCTCATTATCCTTGAGCAACTCTTCCACCACTTCAACTACTTATCATATCAATCTTGAAAGAGCTCGGTCCTTGAATGCATCGTTACCAATCCAACCATCATTGTAACCAAGAAACCCTCCATTTAGCTTGATGAGCTTGACTGGGTTGTACAAGCTTGAGCTCCTTTTGGTGAGTTATCATCCAGCTCATTACCTTGATGATGTGTCTTTCAGTGAACTGAGTTGAGGTCATCCTCATTACCATGGTTTGGCCAACTCAGCCAACTCATTCACTTCCTTATACGATCATTGAGCCCTTAGGCTTAACCTCCTCACACATCGAGTAGGCTCCTGGCATTTTCCCATAATTGAGGTTGTTAAAACCATGCCTATCTAAGCTCATGGGCTCCAAAATCATCTTAACATGTTGATTCAATTTTCATTCGTTCTTCACAGAGAGGGATGCACCTTAACTCGGTTTACCTAAGTCACTTCACCTGTTATCCAACGTTTGAAATTCAACCCACCTCCTTCACGATGCATCATTGGGCCTTATTCAAGGAGCTCGGCCTTCACCTTTTAATGGCTTGATTAGGTAAGGCTTCAACATGACCTTCATTGGATTGCCTTCAACCATTTAATCTACCTACTTGACTAACTGATGGATATTTATATCACTTCATGGTCTTAGCTTGAGGATTTGAGATTTGTTTATATTTATATTTACTACAAGCTTAGAGATGAGTTCTCCTATCACACACACAGCGGGTATTTTTTTACTTACTTATGTGTGAGCTTCAACACTCCTAGTTTCCATGTCTCGCTTCCAAGAGATCCTATGCTTAGATCCCCGTGGCTTCACAAATTCGTGCTCCGACTAACCTACCTCCATATTTAACTAACTTCCTATTATGTCGGTTCATTGTTGGTTATTTTATCATCAAGCCTCCTTCCAAAATTCATTGAGATTTTGTCCCCGATCACCATGCATCGGTTAATTCCAACTTAAACTTCAACTCAACCCTTTCGCATGGCACCCCACACAAACTCACCCAAGCATGACTTTGTGTAACTCGCCTAACCATAACTCATTTCTCCATTAGTTGAGCTATGCAAAAATATCGACTTATCTTATCTTTACAATGTTGTTCTAAGCTTCGCCATGGCTCCATGGCAACGTGGTCTAAACCATATCTATGTGGTAATCTTGAGATAAACGAATCATACAGGTCTTCAATCTTGATCACACAGGCTTGCCATCCTAATTTCCACATAGAACTTATCATCATACTCACGAGCATCCATCATTCTTCCTTGTGCTCACTCGGTGAACACAAGTTTCACCCTAATGAAATTATGGCTCGACACAACCATATCTCCCTCTTTAGCTCAATGATGTTAAGTTCGGGCTCCCTGACTTAAAAGTGCATTTTTGTCCAATGGCTCAATCTAAACCTGACTCCACCCGAGTCATCTCCTCATGTTTTCTCAATCTCACCAACAATCTTCCACATAACTTGGTGAATAACTCGTCATCTTGTGTGAAGCCACTCAATCATGCAAATGTGCTTTAACTCCCCTTATAAATCACCTGGTGAATCAACAAAAAACTTAGACTCCTCCCGCATATAAATATTGTGTTAAGTCACCATTTCGACATCCCCACATCCTTGGAATTAAGTATCAGAACCTGAAGACCATCTTGCCATCATGGCATGGATTTACTATCACAAAAATCTGCATTGGACAAGGAATTCTTGAATACCCTTATGTGGAAATTATACCTCGATGATTTGGTTTCTAATATCCACAACCTCCACTATGGCTCGAACCTCATCATTTTAAACCAGCTTGGCTCGATCGCTAGCTCGACCTATGAGCTCTCTGCCTTGTCATGCATTTTTCAATGTTAACCAAGCCATTTTCTAGAATCCCCATGTTCTTCTTCTCTCTATATCACACTTGATGGTATGTTCCCTCAACGAACCCGAGCTCTTCGCCACTTTCAAGCTCTTGTGGTGATTTCTACTTTGAGCCAACCCTAAGCTATGAGATCACCAAAATATCACCACATCTCGATGCGAACTCGCCATGAGCTCACATTTGACCCAAACATTCCTTGAGTTAGGCTTTACATGTTCTTTCTCTGCGTGCCTTCGACATCTGACCACAGAGCTTATTTCCAAAAGAGTTTAAGGCCGAGCACTTGAGGGTTAAATTGGCCTAATCTGAACTCATCTCCAACAATTGCGATGACTCAAATTGATCCCTACTTGTAATTTCCAAGCTCCAAAATTGTTGAAAAACAATGAACTTAATTTTATTCAAACTCCAAATGCCTCAAGAACTTACTCTACTCTATCCATAATTTAGTGAGCCGGTCCATTCATCACCGTCTCCTATGAATTTCTTAGTTTCTCCACTCAATTAAACCTCGAGCCATACAAGCTTGTTTGTGAGTTCATTGCAACTCATCCTAGTACTCAATTCAATCCCTGGTTCAAGCCACTCCCTTTGATATTGCCTATATGCCACCAATGCTTTAACTATTATGGTTGAATATTGAGCTCGACTCTTTGAACCAAGCTCCCCATATTGACTTAATGCCTTCAAGACTTGGCCATCTCACCGAGCTAATTGGTGAGATAAATTTTTTTTTGATGGCCCTTGGCTTATTTTGTAAACTCTTCCCATTTTGGAAAATTTCCCCATATTTTCTTGACTTGACCAACTCTTTTCAATGTTGGGATTGACCGACCCATCGATTTGAGCTCTAATGATAAAATGCAGACGAGTTCTCAATTGACCTAACACTGATTTATAACCGAATTGAGCTCAATTTGACCTCATTTAATGCTTGGTGATCTCACCTATGTAATTTATTAATTGTTTTAATATTGTTATCCTATGATGAACGAACGTGAGTCCCCGGGACCAATGTTGTAATTTGATCGTAATAGGATCTCGTTGTTCAATTTTTTCGTGTGTTTAAAATTGGATAACGAGGCCACACATTGTTGGTTCCAGTGCGCTTATGCTTTCAATACGGAATTACCATAGTTGGATTCCTTCAATTACCCTTATAGGGATATCGATGCTTTTTGCATCTCCATAAATCACTACTACTTCTTACGTTGTTGATCCCTCACATGAGAAAAGTTAGTCTACAAATCTACAATCTAGGTTGCATGCTCCTCCATCTTTTGATCATGCTCCCAGGTGGTGAGTTATCATGACTCATACCATTATGCCTTATAAATCCAACATAACCTATAATTGGAGGAAAAGATACGGATCAATCTCTCATCGCGGCGGCCTGATCGATCATACCTTCTCGATACAAAAACTTCATCTCAAAACGTAAGTTAAAAATTCTAACTCAAAACGTTCACAAGGACCCAGGACTAAAAATCAACTTTGTAGAATTAAATTGACTTATTCCTACATATTGGTTCACTTTCTGAAGTGGGTTATGGATACTGAAATTTATTACATTCAATCCATTCTTCCGATTTAACAATGAAAATGCTTAATCAAATTTTTTTTATCTGATCAAAAGCTTCATGAAAAATCGTGAAAAGACTCCCAAGACAACAAAAATTGATTACGGAGTTCAGCAATTGCCTATGTCTCTGGGTTCTTGAAGAACCATTCCACTAGTTAAAATTTGCAAGTACAATATAATCTAATGGAACTTAAAACAACTTGCCTATTAGTACCTCCAGCCCTTCGAAGGAACACCGATATATCTTGAGGACCATCCTCCACTTTCCCCATCATAAAAGAATCATTATGGTACTCAATCAGCCTTCCAGACATGCTTAAGACACCCTATGGAACTCCGGTCAAACTCCAAGCCTCGCAATTCATTTTTGGGGCTTGATGGGCCAATTGGGTAGTTTATAAATAACTCCCAATTTTCTTACAATTTGCCTATAAAAATAGGACTTAGCTCCCTTATAATTTTATGCCTAAATAATTAGGACTTAATTACAAAAATAGTATTTAAATAAAAATTCCTTAGCAAATTGCTAAAGAGCCTCTATATCCTCCTCTTTGGCCTCTAAAAATCCCCACTTAACTCTAATAAAATAGCTTAGAGATCCTCTCCAAGTCGAATGGGAGAAGGCCTTATATGGGCCAAATTGGCCCGAAGAATTTTTATATAGGGCTTATCGCCCTTATCTTATCCCAACCGCTTATATAGGTTTAGTGAGGTTGCTTGTTCATTTGAGGAGGTCACATATTCAAACTTACCCGCTCTATTTTTGGCTGGTCCATTTTTGCTAAGCCATTGATTTTTTCCCACATTTTTGGTGTGAAAGGATCATGGAGGGTTTAAATTGGGCTTGGCCACACGAGTTACACGTGAATCTAGTCATGCCTTTTCTCCTCTTGTCATCCACATATATATGGAGATTAGTTCACTATAGATTCGCCAAGTATATCTGTTGAGCCGTTGGTTTATTTGAATTGTGGGTTGTGCATTGTTTGTTGAGCTTGATATGGGCCAAGCTGTAAATGTGTTATGGTATATTGATATAGATCCATTATGCTCAAACCATCCAATGCTAACTCATAGGGGATATATGAACCTTTCGGATAGTATATATCCATTCCATAACATATAAGGGGCTTGGCCCAAGAAATATATAAGGATAATCAACCATTAATAACCCCGAGCTATATGGATACTCTGCCAACTAATGGGGTCAACTCGGTTGTTAAGAATAATATGGGCCTCGGTGAGGATTTGACCACCCTAGGAGCTAGAATCATAGCTCTCTGAGCTCTATACATAATGAAAATCATCCACATATAGTCCACTTGTCGAATCACAATAGGAAAATCATGCGAAATGGAACTTATGGTGGCTTGAGGACCACCATGTCAATGATAATAAAATAGTCCTCACGATGGTGGGCTCCCTCTTGTTATAAATGTTGAGCCTCTTATTATCATGCGACCAACTTCTCACTTGTTGAAGGCTAGAGGTTGTAACCAACTTGAATAACCTTCATTTTTTATTTTTTCCACTCGTTTGTAATTCGCCAGTTGACCTAGTCCTTCCTAGGGTTGACCACAACTTTGACTGACCACCATTTGCACATATGAACTCCATTTTTGACATTCAAATAGTCGACAAATATATCTCAGAGTGATCTTCCATATTGTGCTAATCCTAGGATATGTAGTGAATATCTATCCTCCACACTGTCCTCTGGATCACTATGCACACTTGATGATATTTAGAAAACCCATCTCGTGAAATAATAGTTCTCGTGCCCTATAACTCCTTCAAGGATCTCTTCTCGTAAATGGGGTGAAAAAGAATAAATAACACATGAAGCATTCAATTCTCTATATTCCACATAGATCCTTATCCTCCCATCCTTTTTAATATTGATGATCATGGGGCTAAACCATTTAGATTACTTAATGGGATCAATTATACTAGACTTGAGCATTTTATCAATTTCTTCCTTTATCTTGACACGTAGATTAGGATTCATCATGTATGGTCTTTTCCTAATTGGGTGCACCCCTTCTTTAAGTTTTATTCTCATCACACCTAAAGAAGGTTGTACTCCTTTAGTTTATGATAACATCATGAAAACAAATCCTAAAAGTCACACGGGAGTTCAATAATCTTAGAAACTTCATGCTCTGACCAGTAGTCACCAATAATGGCCTCTTTAGGCTCTGCATTAGTTTAAATATTAACCTTCACTATTTTAATAGGCTCATGGTAGGTGCACATCTTCGCATTCATCAGTGTCTATTAGCTTGCACATACCTTTAGTGTGGTTAACATCCATATTATTATCCTCATCATCATCATCATTTATCATGCATACCAATTTATCCTTTTCCTTTTCTTCCAAGGTGTGGACCATTTCTTCTTCTTCTATCTCTTCTAGGTCAAGGCATACCTCTAAATCAAGCTCATCAAACATCTCTATCAAAATTTCCTCAGCCTTCCCACTATCCCCGAGTAAGGCATTTCATAATATGTATTGCTTCACTGACCGAAGGTTTAGGAGAAAATAATCAAAATCGTGTGGATCATACCCGAGGTCATCTCCGCCAATTAACTATTTCCCTTTTCAATTCTACATGAACATACCATGCACGCGCGTACCACCGAAGTGGAGTAGAACTTATGCACCCAAAGTGATGGTGGAAAGGTGTCCTAACCTTCCATCTAAAGTATCTCACATCCCCAAATGTGATGAAAACTAGGATAATTCCCATAAAATTCACAAATCGAGGAGGTACATTACTCCTCAGAACCTAGTAGAAAAGGTGATTCTCACTTCTCGCCATTCTAATAAGTTGTTTCTTTGTGTAGCCCACCAATACACTATTATCATGCGTAGAGTATAAACCAGCATATTTATTTTGTCTCCTTCATTCTTCCACTTTGGGATTCCATGGTGCGTAGAAATACATCAGGGTTCCCTTCACCGGTTTACTAAGGTAGCGTGTTATAACTTAAGCATCGAACAAAGATGTGACCTAATCATGCGAATGATTATGTCCTTGATCTCTCATCGAACTACTTCATATGTTCCATGCACCTAGTTGTCACAAGTAATACTTGTGGTATCACTAACTAAATGAGAATCATCCCACTGTATCACTCCTTCCTTAGATGGCTCAGTTACTTCGTGGTCTCTTATTATGCGCGTATATATCCTATTCAATTCTTCTTCATTTGAAGGCTCAACATACGGATCATCCTTTGCATCCATCAAAGGTATAATGATGTTCTCCTCTTTTTCTCAAAGATAATGTACCCCTTTTTGAAGTGCAAATCTACATTATTCTCATAACACCAATGGAACCCAAGAAATGTTAAGAAGCTATCTTCTTCACTAGCTCCAATAATTCAATGTCCCTAGTAAACTTGGCTCCCTAAATTGTAATAGTCACATCCTTAAGTACTCCAAGAGGCATGTATCTAGTTCTTTATTCCATATATAAAATATTCGAAGAAGCCTGCAAGGGTGGTCTCTCCATCCAATCCTAAGCATCCAACTTCAGCACATTAACTATCACACCTATATCTATTAGAATTTTTCTCTCAAGCCATCCATATTTGAATTCATTCAACATAATCTCCTTATCATACTCATGATTATGGGGAGGAATATTTTCATGAAGTATCTACCTTTCACACTCATTACGAGGTGTGGTATATTCTCTCTCAACGACTATCCTAACGAGGCATTATATTCTCCTAATGCAACATTCGACAAATGTATTTTAATTCATCTATTTCCCTCTAAACGAGTTCAAATTTATTTTTCGTTCCATCACGTGCACCTTTTCCTTCAAGATTTTAATCTCTCCTTGCGATCCTTGATAACATCCATTATCACCTGGAAAACCTATATCGATGATGTGCAACATTTGGGAGCTGTTAGTTTAGAATCACAATACCCTCGAATGGCATGAGTGTGGAGTGGGGAATTCGGTGTAATTGCACAACATGGAACCATCTCGCAAGCCGTGGGACTTGCGAAACTTGAGATGGACTGCGGAGAAATCCTGTTCTTATTTCTTAATGTACCTATAACAAGCTACTCCCGTATCATGTGCATAACCTATTCTATCCTAATCTAACCATTCCAAGGGGGAAAAGAGAGAGAGAGAGAGAGGGTGAAAGAGCTTGTACTAAGCGTGATAAACTAGAAAAGGAAGTGGTTGAATCATAGATCCGATTTCCAGAAGTGGAGAAAGGTGAGAAGAGGAGAGGGTGGACAGAATGCACCACAGGACTAGAGATATTTTTCACATAGAACACCACTTCAAAACCCATTAAGCACAACTCCCAAAACCTGAAAAGAACATCAGAGTATGCATAGTATACCCTATAATTATGAGAGGTAAGAGGAGACAACAAAATAAGCCAAGGATGGATAGATGCATCACGAAACAGATTTTATTTCTCCAAAATGTTACATGGTACATCATTAGTGGGCAAGAGGAAAGAAAATTCCATTATAGAGCCATTAGAGGAGGTTTAGACTTTGCATTCTACTCTAAGGAAGAAAGAGAGGGGGACAAAGGAGAAACAACGACCAACCCTTTGAAAATGCCCCTTCATTACAATATATAGGAAGAATGAGAGAGAGGAGGGAAAAATTCAAATCTTGCTTCAACTACCTTGAGATATGCATTGAATCCTACTTTGAAGGCTCAACCACCGTCAATCAATGCCCCTCTCAAATCCACCTACAATCTGTCGATTCTGGTTCCCTTGGATCAAATTAAATCTAGTCCGTAGTTGAAGAAATCGGATTATGCATTGACGGCCTAGAAGACGTTTTTCCATTTTTACCCACTAAATCCTGCTAAAAATATTATTTTATGTTTCCATGGGGTAGAGGGTGTCAAGACATTTCCAAAAATTCTTCTCCCGACCAAATCTGAGTTACTACCAAAATATATGTCGATTTGAATATTAGGGTCGGGTGCTCTATATTTTAAAGAGTCTGTCCATACAAGGCCCATGTGGCGGCCTCACGCATCTTGAAGATTCAGCCCCTTCCTTTCACTCTTAAAATCATGCCGATCGAGATGTGGTGGCTTCCGCATGCTCCTTGGGGTTCTTTTTATTTTAATTGAGTCCTTTGTTTAGCATGGGCCAAAAGTCGACCACTGGACACATGGAGGCTTGGCGATTATTTGGAAACCCACCCCAAATTTTACTTTTGAAATATCGTCGCACTGAAACTTGGCTCTTTCCACCAGCCTGCCTCTTTTTTAACTATTCAACCCCCGACTCTGTTCCTTTTTTGGACTTGGGACACGTGGCGAGCCTGCACTCGTTTGAGGACTGCCTCCAGAATTTCCTTTTGAAATTACGTCATTGAGACTCATGGATTCTTCTACCGAGTTCTCTATACTTAGTCATTTTGGTCCTGCGCTCACTTTTGAATTTGACCTTTGTTACCATTGGCCGCATGGAGGGTTGGTGCATATTTGAGTCTCTCCCTTAGGCTCCCATCTTGAAATTGCATCGAGTGACACTTGGCACCTTCTACTGAGTCAAAGACTTTTCAATGGCTGATGCAACATTTGGGGTTTTGATACGTGGAGGCTGGCACTTGTTTGGGTCTCTGGTTTGGGATTTAATCTTTGGAAGTGCGTCGTTTGGACACTTGGTCACTTCTTTGTCTCCTTCATACTTAGCCAATTTTGGCTCGATCTAAACCATTTGTGAAGACCGAAACCATTGAGTCTTCTCCATTTCTTTTCCTTTGAGCCTCTGGTTCTTTTACACTCTTTTCTCCTTAGCCGACCCTACTACTACTCCAATTTAGAACTTTCCCCGTAACTTTGTTTATTGGATTTTAAGCATGGGCTCATTCGACGGAACCATTTTTTTGAATTTCTTTCCACGCATTGTGTGTTTGATCAATTTTGTCAGGGGACAAAACAGATATAATGAGTACTTGGTATTAATAACTTCTTTCTTTATTACACTCATCTTATACTTCGGAGGTTTAAGAGTGTGCTTTACCTCAATACATATAGTGACTAATATGGGTTGTAATTAAGATTTAAGTCCAACCTTTGGCATCTATTAATCTCCATCTGTGTGTTTTATCTTAATCATAGTTGTACCTTTGTCTTGATTGTGTTGCTTTCTCATGTGCTTAGATAAATCAAGGCATTCTTCAAACTTGTGTTGTTTTCCACACCTTGAGAAAATCACATTCTGAGGGCACTCGCAATGATAATGATCAAGAGATCCACAAATATAACAGGATCCTCTAGAAAATCCTACTCTCCCACCACCACGACCTCGGCCTCTATAACCTCTACAAAAGCCTTTATTCCCAAGTTATCTCCATTATTATGCCCTTCATTATGTTGTTCTCCTTCTCTTTAGATCCACTTGTTACACTAGTTAGGCACACAATAGTCTCAACACCTCATGAATGTGATCAATTAACTCGCATTCCCAAGTATCATGGATATGAGTTTTACGAGATCTTACAATACATAGAGACATTCATTGGAGCACGCACCGACTTGTGAGGAAAACTCTCCTTATTGTTTCCTTCAACCTCACAAATTGTACACCATATTCCACTTTGTGTGCCTCATGAGATGAATTAGCAGAGATATTCTCAACCTTTTTCTCTATATCTTCAATCTACATGCCTCTAAAAATGAACTTAATCTAGTTTCCACACTCCCAACCACCTCAGCACCTAGATCTACCTCTAAAGCATTGAGTCGGGTCTACAAAGGTTTTATGAGATAACACACTTCTGAATAGAGTCAAAAATCCACCAACAAACCACTGTGCATGCTGACTAGGATGTATATCATAAGACAAATTTGATAGCAAAGTCTTAAAATTTGTGTCATATTCCTAAACACTTTTAGATAAACCCTACTTAATGTCCTTAAGTACGCTGATACTTTTTTGTTCAAACTCAAGAATATGGAATTCTTCTATAAATACATAGTGCAAAGCATTATAATCCACCATGGTGTGATGCGGGTCATATTTCATGTACCATCTATCCGCATGCCCTTGAAGAGTAATAGAAAAATGACTCACCTTCCTATTTGAGGCTATGGTTCCTTTAGCAAGACGCAATAACAACTCACACTTGTGCACATGCTCTGTAGCATCTTCAATGCCTCTATATTTTGGAAAGTGGAGAGACATCTCATAATAAACTTTTTGAGAAAGATGAGAGTGTGGACCTTTTCCACAAGATCCAAAACCGAATCCCCACTGTGTTTCTTCCACCACCTACTCCATTTATTCTCAAGCCTCCAAATCTTCCTGATGCACATGATCCTCCTCCTATCGCAAGAAATAAACTAGAGCATGTACTTCCTTGAGTCCCAATAGTGGTACTAAAATGAACTCCCGAGTATGTGAAGTTGTACTACTTCTAATCATATTCTCAATGTTTCGCATGCCCACACTCGCCCTAATGACACCCCGAAAAATATTCCTCCTATCGGTCCCCTAAACAAAGACGATATCTATGTTTCCATAGATTTTTTTATGCACTTTTGTATTCAAACGAAAATGATATTTACCTATAGCTATTGGATTACCTACATTCACCTACTTCGGTGATTACTTCTAGAACTAGAACACCAAACACAAGGGCTAGGTTATTAGGTAGGATCATATGCACACCCATGGTCCTCAATCTTTCTTCCCCACACACACTCTCATCGAAGTCGAAGGGGATTCTCTACCATGATTGAGTAAGGTTGGAAGAAATAGATGCTTTAGCTCCACATCTTCAACGTGAGATTTAAATCCCTCAAAAGACATTTGTCACCATAAATCCATAGAATCCTCAACATCACATTGCTTCGTTAATTCCCTCTCTTGTGTTTCATTATACTTAATCCACCTTTCTTTTCTCCGCCTTTCTTCCACAAGGTCTACCATCTTTCACAACACTGCGCTTTGCCCTTTATGCACGGTGGTATGTTTAGCTAGCCTTAAGGAGGCACTCTAAACTCAACACCACCATCAATATCTTAATTTCTAAAGGAATAGTGTGGATGTTAGATCCTCTGGGCTCGCTCAAAATATTCAAATTCAGTAGCTTTCATATAAGAATACTTAGAAACAACGTACTCTAGAGTATAACTACGCACAACAATAGCCCACCAATTATCTATAACATGCATTTAGGGTTCATTTGCATCAAACAAATCCTAGTACTCTTCTTACGTCCAAACCCTTGGTGCAGCCAAATCCAATTTGTCTTCGATGCATAAGCGGACAACAACTCATATAATTCTATAGGAAAACAAGTGAAAAAAGCCACATGAAGCTCATGATATAGATTATCTTCCACCAATTTGCACGCATTGAAATCAGATCAAGAATCATATCTTCACACAAACTAATTTTATCCATCGATTACTCAATATTCAATGGCCGTAAGAGCCAATCTATATGTCATCATCATGCAACATCATGGAAAACATTTTGAAAAGAGGTCCCATAAACAAAACCAAAATGTAGTCTTTGTTTTCCCGCTAAATTGCCTAGGCACGCAGGCACTTCATCCAAAGAGATCTTGACGCTCACCCAAAGCACGAGAAGCTACCAAGTCCCTATTTTGTATTGTCTTGTCATGATTTTAGCATGTACAAGAATAATAACCATTATCAAAGTGTATATTCTACTATAGTAATCGATTCTTAAGCTCAAATTAGATACACACATAATAAGAAAGCATATTATATTAGATCATACTTAAGATCAAATTTACTATATAAGTAACATGAATAGAGACATCAAAGACCAATATCCATCCACAAATATCCATTAGAGTAACTCATCAAAAAAAAGTAGCTGAATACATCCCAATAATCTCATACTATCATGGGCACAAATTCATACCAATAGCATAACTCTATTACAACTCTAAACTACCACAATGTGTCTCAAAAAAATAAAATACATCACATACTTATAGGGGTGGGGACTTTCCCTTTACCGCCCATGTATTTTCAAAATAGGTTGTATGCTCAAAATAGCCATGTGCATGTATAAAAGAAACTAGGCCGCATACAAGTGAGCCTGATAATAAATTAAACCTAAAGATATTTTTTGTTCTAATCCTATTATTATCTTGGCCTTTGCACATCTCTTGATCTCCTCTTCTATGTGTTTATCCAAAATAGACATTCCTTTGTCCATAAGTCTCAATTCCTCACTCTATTCTTGGAATGTTGCTTGGATGCCACTCCATCTTGTTATTGCCTAATTTTAGCCAGGGGCTCCAAAATTTGCTATGTCCCAAACATTTTTGTTTGGCGTGAACCCATGCATGCTACATGTTGTAAATTTCATGTGTGCAACTATCTTGTGCTCACCTTCGCAACTATCTTGTGCGCGCCCTAACTCTTTCACATTGTTCATACTTAGCACAACTCAATCGTGCAACAACTATAGATAGAATGTATCCTTCATGATAGATATTGTGCTGCAATAGAGTATTGAAGGAATGTTTCTAAATAAAGTTCTTGTAAATAAATCCCTTGAAGTTCCCTTTGTTGTATATGTCCTTGATTAAAATTGATAAGACTTCCAAATTCTTTTGACTTGGTTTGGGATGCTCTCGAAAGAGTGTGGAATGCTTTATTTAACCTACTTAGAGCTTGTTTTTAATGTCTACTCTTGACTTATGGATGTTTACGAAAGGTTTGGCACTAAATATTTTTAGATGAAGATCAAGTATGTCTTGTATTTCCAAGTAAGAGATAAATTACTGCCAAACTATCAATTAAGTAAATGTGAGATTTTAATCTCTTTCAAACCTATCCACTAGGTATAATTCATCATTACATCTAACCTAGACAGGGTATAATTATGATAAACTTGAGAAATTTAAGACTATTGAAATATAGAGGACTCTAGTGCCCATCTTCACACATAAGTGTTTGGCGCTAGTGTCCTACTAGAAAATATTGTCCAAAAAACAAGCTATAATGTGAGTTCTAAGAGAGGCCTCACAAGAGGTAAGAGATATTTACAATCATTTAGATCAATCTTTTAATTTTCTAAGAATTTAAGTGAGAGATAAGGAGTATGTGCAAGCCTTACGAATGGAAAGAATAATGTGTTAATATTATAGTTTTGTATAGGTTGAGTTGTTTCTAAATAAGAATGACCTATACAAAGTAGTGCATAGGGTAGTGTATTGATAGAATGAAATAAGAAAAGAATTATTAAAATTTATATATGTCAAATGTTCAAATTTACTAGTGAGTGTATAAAATTGTGTTTCCGAGTATCAAAGACCAAATTTATGTGTGTACAAGTTTTGCAGAATTTATCAACGTTCATTCAAGGAAATGTTATTCAAGAACTCTATAATTAGTTGGTCTTTCAAACCACCCATTATCCTTCGACCTCGACTATCGCAGTGTTCAAAATTCTCAACATTCATCTCGAAATAATTAAAAAACAATAGATCCTATAAATATCACTTCAACAATAAAATCAACAATTTTTTTGAAAGTTGTGTCTAATATATTAGACTTAAGATGTGTTTAGGTGAAACGAACCTATTGAAATGTGTAGTGTTCCCTAGATTTAACAACCCAATCTTTATACCCACGTTAATATAATATTGATTTTATATGAAACTTCTTCGGAACTAGATTTTAACATCCAAAACTACACAAACATTACATTTTTATGTTTATTTATTTACTGTACATTTGGCTCAGCCAAACAAAGATTTTAATCAGGCTTTTCGACTCATTCGTCGCGAGATTTATACAGCCAATAGCCCACACTTTCCGCTCTATGGGTAAACTTTATAGTACAAGCACTTCACAAATTTCAATCTTACAGTATATATTTCAGCGGATGTTAACGGCTCTGGAATCCTTTGCCGAAGATGACCGCTTAATGAAATCTATGCATTCTGCAATGGCTTCCGCATAGAAGGAATTCGATCTTCCAAAACTCTGGCCTGCTGCAGCGGAAGGCGCATAAACACAAGCACCTCTGTTTCCACCCAATAAAGACTTCAACTTATTTTTCCCAGCAGAGGCCAGTGAAACGAGCAAACCGTTACAGGCCTTTGTCACTTTCTCCAAAACACAGAAAAGTCGAAGCCTGGGACGAGAGATGTGTATCCTGCATCTCCTGCTCCTCCACGTCCTGCCCCCTCGATCCATAATACTCTTCGTTTCCTGTTGCACACCGCGACGTCTGTTGTTCGAATCTCCCAACCTACAACTATCAAAATCAAGCGTAAAATAGTTCGTCTTCATCCAGTCGAAAATGGTTAATATATAAGATTTGTTGGGGTTATGCAGAAGGTGCGGAGAAACATGTCGGCAGAGTTATAAAAGATTATTCTGTATATTTAAATTTAACCAGCGGACATGACATGAATTATGATAGATTTAAGAAGCTGCTAAGAAAGCACCGTGTCCCGTCCACTGCTGATTTCCAAGTAAATTCGTCGGGCTAAAAACAAAAAGAAAGTTAAAACGGCTAAATTATTCCCACATATCTCAAGAAAAGCATGACCAATTTTCAGCATTTTCAATGTTTTTCGGTTTAAGTCTTCGTACATGATTGTTTTATTAAAATGGTAACGGCCAATTGAGAGGGGGCTACGCAATAGGAGGCGGCGCATATATTGCAGATTTGTGGTGAGAGAGAAGAAAGTCATATGGTTCTAACCCTTTCCGAGGACAGTTTTGTATTGTAGCCGTTGTATTTTAATACACTAATTTATGTCGGTTGGAATATGATATTTTCTTTATTTATTTTTTTATTTCAAAGTTGTATATGAAGAAAGATAAAGGATGACTATATCAAAGTTTTTATTATCCTCCCCAAGGGAGGAATATTGTCTTCAACTCATCCATTAATTTGTTCCTTATTTTCCAATCAATCTTTGTCATGTGGAATATTTCATTGTCAAATTGATGAATCGTCAATATTTTCGTTTATTTGTTGTCAAAACCAACGCAATAAAATCTAGTGCACTATAATTATAGAAGTCCTTACTCTATTTATTAGAATGGATTGTTGACATGTACCTCACCAAAATTCGGACAACGCATTTGATGATCTTATAGAAATAATGTTGTCAATATTAACTTTTTTGGGGCTTCCATTTATGCGGGCTTCCTTTATGGCAATGATGTTTGTGGAGTAGGCATGGAAGCCTATTTTGTTTATCTTTAGGCTATTGTTGATTGGTACTCCATGCACAATTCTACAGGGGAAGTTTTGGTATTTGTCCGAAGTATCTCCCACGGATTGCTATGGTATTAGGAATGCATTCTTAATGAATGTATCTCCAACGGATTGCTATGGTATTATGAGGAATGCATTCCTAATGAATTAGTCCAACCATTTGCAAAATCAATTCCAACACATCTGATAGCTGCTTACTTCTCTATGATTGTTCTGTTCTGTTTTGGTAATGGTACTAACAAATACTTATTGTCTCTGATTTCATATGTCCCAAGCTCCTCGGATCCTTAATGTTCATCCATTGAAGAGGATGACAGAAGGCCTCTCTCAAGATGCCCATTGCTAAATCGTCTGCGTATATTTGATATTGTTCTTAAAGGGTGTTATTGTAGATATAGAAAAGACACCTAAATGGATCCAAATATTTGCTATATTTCTTGTAGGATACCAATTGACGAATCATCGATTGTTTATGTGTAATAATTTAAGCAAATACCAAAATGGTGGAGCACAACGAAATGGAGTCACGCTTTAAGCAAATACGAAATGCATACAACTTTGAACCGTTCTTTCTTTGTCCCCCTCGATGGAAAGCCGTTGTAAAAGGTAAAATATTTACAATGGCTCCCATGCATAGATTACCAATCAACAATATCCTAAAGATAAGAATGTGGCACAAGTATACACTTATGGGGTATGCTTGTGCCACATTCTTAAACTTGTAAACCTAAATTTGATAGCATTATAGATCAAACATTGGCACATATCCTTTGTGGCACTGTAGTGAGACTCTCTCATAGGTGTTCTCACCCATCGCCTTACATACAGGCTTCGATTTTTATTTTTGTACTTATCTTCCTATTAAAATACTCTCCAAGTTTGCATCTTATAAAGGAAAAGTATGTAAAAGTAAACATTTTTGAGGCTAGGTGGAATCAAGGGACCCTCTCCTTTGCTTTGGACTCATTTGATAAGAGAATGTAAATATGTGAAGCAATCTTATCCATTGTTTGAGTCAATCGTATGAAAGGTATGACATCCACAATAAGAAGGACATGCCATTGTTATCCTTAAAGTTCATCTATCCTTATTCTAATGGATTTGAGTATAGGATTCATGAATGCTCTGGTTGGATTTGTCTTATTCAATCAATGACATCAACAACCTAGAATGTAGATCTTTGATTTTCCCGGATCTTGATAAAAATGCATGGCTTCAACAAGAAGTGGTACAAGATAGCTACTTTAAGTTTTCCATGCGAGAATATTATCCTATGGACATAAATCGAACTTTCTAAAAAAATCTTCATCGCATCCCCCATCTATGGATTTTTTAAATCTCTTTACTAAATAAAAACTCTATACATTTTTACAATCTCAAAAGTAATTTCCTTTCAATTCCTCTAGTTTGTTATGATTTTGATCAATTATAAACATATATTTGCTACGGGGTTTATGGTTCTCCGTACAACAAACACATTGCATCTGCTATTATATCCATCTACTTCCCTATCACACCTACCGAATCTTTTGGATGATTTCCTTTACTCGTCACAAAGCTTGGAGCTGTCACACTTGCATGAACCGACACTTCTCGATGTCTTTCACTCCTACCTATGCACTTTTCAAGTCAAAAATAATTAATTAGCTTTTTGCTCCTCGATGTATTACAAATTTGATTGTCATTTCTATAATTTAATATTTTATTTCCTATTAACAAAATACATGATTATAAGTAACCCTTCAATTGCATCCACATTATGATTTATATTCAATGATGATCTACACAAAAATAATGCAAGTTCCCCAACATAAAAATGTAGTGCCCAATTAAAAAACTTGGAAAAGAAAACAAACGAAATCAAAATAAATAAATAAAAGAGAGGTTTGTTTGGTGGGATTTGATTGAGAGTTAGGTGGAGGATTGCGTGGAGTATAGGTAAGCATATGGTCAACCTAACAGGGCACGTGGGTAGCCCAAGGGACTGTCAGACCTGTCATTTCCCTTTCTTAGAAATCCAAAAACTTATTTTGAAATCTGAAGGCATGGACCATGAAGAAACCCAAGGAAATGTTGTATTTAACAGTTTGGATATTTGCAGCGATGGAAGAATGTAGGGGGCAGGGATTTCCTCATGGATGGTTACATGGTTTCACGTATGCAACAAACAGGTCTCCAACATGATCCGTTTACTTAGCCATGCACTCCCAACCCGTTTCAAAATGCGAGCCTTGGAATAGGTTATAAGTTTCCATTGAACCAAAAGAAAGATATAGGAATTTTTTCAGACATTGTAGTTACAAGTTATCTCGTATGTGTGTATGCAAAATATGGAAGCATGTGATTGGATGTGAACTATTTGACTATGCCTAAAATGTCACCTCATGGACTGCAATGGCTGCTAGATATGCACAAAGTGGGTTTGTTGAAAAGGCTTCAAAACTTTCAAGAAAATGCTGCTGACAAGTGCAAAACCATGATTCACATCATTTTCCAGCATTCCTCCTAGCCTATGTAAAAATGGGACCTCTGGAACAGGGTATGGGCATCCAACATAGCATAAAAGATAGAGAAATATTATCAAATGTTGTTTTTGCAATTTGGCCTTGGTAAACACATATGCAAAATGTGGAAGCATAGCCAGGCACGTGAACTGCGTGACAAAATACCTCAAAAAAAGGAGTCCCATAGAATTCCTTAATTGCAGGATATGCATGGTTTCGATTAAGGAAGCAGTCAGCATTCAAGTTTTAGCTCTATTATAAGCACGAAAGATTATCTACAGATGTTCAAAGAACCGGGCTATTCATTTTTGGCATGCAATGTATTTTGATTGTTGCAAGGGTTCAACGGTAACTGTGGAAATGTTTGGGGAACTTGAGTTCAGACATGCTAGCTTATGGTGTATCTGATGGAAGATTAGTAGTTTATAGAGTCCCAGATCCACCCTCTTTTTGAACCAGCTAGAAGGGAATTCAAAGGATGTTCAGGTGGGGATGCTGGCCCAAAATATAATGATTGTTTTTTTATTATGAAATAGAGAAATAATATATATACTTGAAGACTAGAGTACCTATGTCACAAGGATATGCACAAAATGGGTTCGTTAAAAAGGCCTTTGAAACCTTGAATCAAATGCCATTGGAAGGTGTAAATCAAGACTCCAAAACCTTGGCCAACACACTCCCTTTGTGTGAAAATGGGAGCTTCAAGGCAAGGGTTTTTGGTAAGGCACTTCACTACCATTTGATTAGATGCCTCAAAGAGACGTAATCTCATGGTTTTTGTTGGTGGCAAGACGCACCCAAAGTGGAGTTTTGAAAAGAAATGGGAATCTGGAAATCAAAGTGCATCTAGCAAGTGTATCACCAAACTCATCGGTGGTGAATGCTAATATTTTTCCAGGCATGGTTCATCTCTCCATATCTTTCATAATTCTTGTTCTTAAGTTTTCATTTGCAATGAAATAAATCTAAAATGTTGAAATATCTCACATTTGATTATTTTTATATAAACTTATTTTGCAAAATAATAGAACAAAATATGGCACTTAGGTAACCCAAATAACACTTGGTAGTTGAGAATAAACTTAAACCCCTCCTTGGGACACAATTTGGAAAACTTCGTAACCAAACTATTAGAATGAAAAAACAAAACTCCTCCTTATGTTTTACTTTACTGACTTGTAGTTTGATCATCATCTGTGGCTTCAACCAAAACCTTCTACGCTACTAGACCTAGGGTGTCAAAATTAGGTGTTTCTGTCCTTTGGTATTAGTGAGAACTAGAAGAGTCACCAACTAAAATAACCCCTTTTGTCTACCTTGCAAAGTTAGAAAATACAATTTTGAGAGGCTTGCAAAACAACACTTTGAGCCCCGTAAAGGATATGTCAAGCATTGTATATGTTCTTTGTTATGTAAGAGTCGCGTTAAGTAATAGCTCAACCTCATTTGACCATTTACACTCTCTTCGCAGCTCCTCTAAGATCCTTGGTGCTCTACTTTTGCACTTTAAGAAGCTACGAAAAATGAAAAGTTGGCTTTTGTTTTAAGCCACCATTTGAACCCTGAGCAATGAAATATCTTTCCACCTTCGCAAACCTCTATTATATTTAGGTAAGTTCACGAAGTTGGTGGAAAATTCCGTGGACATAAAAACCCGAAATAAAGGAACTGCGATCGCGGTTCTTGAATTCTAGGTTCGGTAATTACCGAACCTAAAACCGCGATCGCGGAACTCTGAGACAAAATTTAACAGTCCCGCGACTCGTTATTTTCCTCATTTTTCATTTCGAACCGCAACTTTTCCTAAACGTTTTTCACTCGCACTTTCAATACCATCTCAAAATTGCTCATCGGACTTCTGGATAGTGATAGATTCAACCATGCCACCAAGATGAGGAGGTAAGTCCCCGATTGTAATCATTTTTTTGCATTTTAGGTTTTTTTTTGCATTTTCATGGGTTTTTTGAAATGTTTGTTTATGTATACAATTTTCTTGTTTTATCGGTTGGTGGGAAAGTTCAAATCGTCAAACCAAAAAATTCCTCAAAGCCCACCAAACATTCCTCAAAACCCTCCGAACATTCCTCAAAACCCTCCTCCAAACATAGATCCGCCTCCTGTGGCTCCTTCATCCCCACCGAGCCAAAGCCAGGAGTGCAAGATAATATCATTGGAAGAATCCAAGAAAATAAAATTTTCATTGAGAACCTAATTCAAACTATAAGACAAAATCATGCTACCAATCCATCCCGCATGACTTTAGCCAATATATCAGCAAACATTGATTGGCGAAGTCGAATTTGTAACCAACCAAATACATAGATGGAACACCTTTAGAAGTGACTATAGGTGGTGGTATGCGGATAAACTAACCCATGCGGCATCAAAGATAAAAAAATTGGAAAAGACCTCATTTGTGCATTATTTACCGATCTAGAACCAATGCCCCCCGCAGCTTTTTGTAAAACAGCTCCCAATCCATTGGTGCCATGATGATAGAATCAAAAAAATTTTTAGGACCGATGGTGGATGGTTTTGATTATCCACCATGCAACAACAATGAGGTTCCTCTTTATTTTTTGAAGAAATTATATTATGAGTTCATGCTCAATGAGGTCCCGAATTATTTTGACTTTTCTCGAATTTTTGGTCGAGGAGGTGGCTCTGAACAAAGAAGACCCTGTACATGCGTGTAGGTCGCCTAGGATCCCCATGCCCCAAAACCCCCACTCGCCTTCTTCGCTTATTCCTCCTACAAAGAAGGAGGTTGTGGAGATTGATACATTGTATGCATTGAGGAGCTCACCGACACTCTCACCTGAGCATAGCACCCAGATTACATCTGGTGATGTTGGTGGAGGCGTTAGTTCTAGTGCACCACACCACCGTGGATCATGTGGTGCCGTATGCACCGCAGCGAGACATCATTCTTGGTTCACAGATTTCTTTTCTATAGATGAGATCTTTGGGAATGTTTTTGGAATTGGAGCCACCGATATTGGTCTTTCACATGTAAATTTTAAATAAATTTAAATAAATTTTAAATAAATTTAAATATATATATTGTATATATATGTATACAATAAAGTTTAATTCACATGTTTGAGATATATATATATATACTTACATTTTTAATAAATCATTTAATTGCATAGATTATTATTATAATTTGTTTCACGTGTATGTTGTACATGTATTAATATTTTTCTCTTTTATATACAGGAGCCTGGCGGGTCATCATCTCGCCAGGAACTAGGCTACTTGGCACGCCTCACATGAGTTTTATGCAGGTTAGTAAATCTCTTTACACTTTGTTTCTAATTACTAGAAGTTCACGCACGGATTTCATGCTTTGGACCTCTATACATGAGTTTCACTTTCTTATACTCAACCTATATATTATTTAGTAGGAAATGCCAATTCATTTGATATAACTAGCCATGTATGTAATCATATATTGGTTTTACATGTCTCGGAGTACCACCACACAAATAAATCCTAAAAAGTCAAGTAACTCCTATGAAACAAATAACATATAAGCAAGATGAGTCACCATATATCTACACAAAATATTCTAAGAAATAAATAATTACAAGGAAAATCTATACCTACATGAAAACACCCTGAAGTGTAGCTTAGGTTGGTAAAAATGAGGGTCCTTGAAATAAGACCATATGAGCTACCCAAATTACAATGAAACTCTCCAAAAGTAGAGAACATGAGAAAAACCAATGGGAAAAACTCCTTTAATTTAGAGAAAAGAAGAAAGGATGGATAAAATGCTCCCTCAGAAGATGATGTTGATATAGACCACACCCTTAAAATAGATCATAAGTGAATAATATTTCTGTCGGTGAATGGTTTGGTCAAGATGTTTGCAATATAATCCAATGTCTAGCAATATATGAGATAAATGACCTATCCATGGATCAACTCCTCGATGAATTCTTGTGAATCTATATGTGTTTGGTCTGGTGATGTTAGATAAAAGTCCTTCAAATTTGAATGATGCTCTAATTGTCATAGAAGATGACTATGGGTTACCTTGATTAAATACAAAACTTTGTCAAAATCTTATGAAGATAGATGGCCTTCGTGCTAACATTTATAGATCCTATGTATTTAGCCTAAATAGAAGATAAAATAATAACATTTTTATTCTTTCTTGACTAACTAAATAAGCCAGAACCTAGCAAGAAATTGTAACATAAAGTGGACCTATGTTATGAACATAAAGTGATTTTAGATTAATCTGGATTTTCTAAATACTAAAACATGGATTTCTTGACCTGACGGGGATTATGAACTAGAAAATGACTTGAATGTACCACCTGGGGTAAGATTGTATAGTAGGGACGGGAATGAATGTATAGTTTCCCTCCTTTGTATAGTTTTTTTACCTTCTTAAAATCTCAACATGTGGATTTTTGTATTTTTAGCTTATTTAATTCCCTTCGCCACTATTTTTCAATCAATCTTTATCACAATGTGATGTATCTAGATACATTTATCAAACCTCAAAAACCATAACCATGGATGACGTCGTCCTATAAAATAAACATTAGCTGGCTTGTGGGAACCCTTATACATTTCCTACATGAGAACTTATCCAAAGATGCCTCAAACCACATGTTATTCTCCACCTAACATGTGTTATCCAATTTTAGTGTAATCATATTTGACATATATTATATTTGAAAATTCTTGACTTGATTTTTTTATCTTATGTAATATACAAGTTCAGCGGACAAATTTGAGTGCTTGTAAATGTGGGAAGCAATTCCCTAGACGTAGTGGGAAGTTTCATACCTATATATAGATGGTGTTTCCTTGATGAACGTGAAAATATATGTTTAGAGTGTAGGGACCTTTGAGTTCCTTTACTATTATCTTTTTCAATAGGTTTCGATAGGATTGCTAAGCTCTTAAGTAGATTTTAATATTGATTTGTACATGTTTTTTGTATAGCTTATGACTACTAGAGAGACTCCTCCATATATGCAGATCGGTGGAGGATCTTTGTAGATACTACCATAGCATCTCTGATCCACTAACTGAGGTACACAATTTTTAAAATTTGTTAAATTTTGGAGGTTCATTATTTCTTATTAAACTTAAATCTACAATATCAAATTTTGTAGGTATATATGTGAAATATTTAATTTGAAAATTAATTATTTGTATGTAGCTTACCCCTCGTGAGTCTATTGTTGTCCTCACTGCAACGCATCAACAACAAATTGATAGGGATCATGACATTGCGGTAAGATTTCACATGCATTTTAACTAAATTGTACAAGTTTCTAAATTTTGAATGTATTTTAAAATTTTGGGTGTTAAAAACTTGTTGTTTATGAATGTGCAGGTTAGGTTGCAGGCATGCTTAGAGACACCTAGGACCACACGGATGAAATCCATAGTGGCATCTCCCTCCACTACATCCCCAGGTCGTGGACGTGATACTTCTAGCAGGGTGAAGAGAGGGAAGATGTTTCATGAGTAGATTTATAGTCCACCTGGATGTACATATGTGGTCATGAGTAGATTCACAGTCCATTGTATATATATAGCCTTTTGTGACCGCATGTGGTCCCACATGTAAATTATGACATGTGCTTAGTTCGAGATGTATACATACATTATGAACTTATGTACATATATATTTTCAAAGACGTGAGCTCTTTGCGCTTGAATCTCTAGCTCACTTTTATTAGTGAATTTGAGCCTCCTCTTTGATTTGTTTGTGACTCACTTATTACACAATTCAAACTCTTTATGCATAAGCTGCGTCGACCCTTTTCTATCGACCACACTATTTTTCTTTGGTGATTACCTCGCCTATGAGCTTCATATTCCTCATTATCCTTGAGCAACTCTTCCACCACTTCAACTACTTATCATATCAATCTTGAAAGAGCTCGGTCCTTGAATGCATCGTTACTAAGCCAACCATCATTGCAACCAAGAAACCCTCCATTTAGCTTGATGAGCTTAAGCTGGGTTGTCTGAAGCTTGAGCTCCTTTTGGTGATTTATCATCCATCTCATTACCTTGATGATGTGTTTTTCAGGTGAATTGAGTTGGGGTCATCCTCATTACCATGGTTTGGCTAACTCGGCCAACTCATTCACTTCTGTATATGATCGTTAAGCCCTTAGGCTCAACCTCCTCACACATCGAGTAGGTTCCTAGCATTTTCCCATAATCGAGGTTGTTAAAAACATGCCTATCTAAGCTCATGGGCTCAAAATCATCTTAACATGTTGATCCAATTTTCATTCATTCTTCACGTAAGAGGGATGCACCTTAACTCAATTTACCCTAAGTCACTTCACCTCGTTATCCAACATTTGAAATTCAACCCACCTCCTTCACGATGCATCGGGCCTTATTCAAGAGCTCGGCCTTCACCTTCTAATGGCTTGATTAGGTAAGGCTTCAACATGACCTTCGTTGGATTGCCTTCAACCATTTAATCTACCTACTCAACTAACTCGATGGATATTTATATCACTTCATGGTATTAGCTCGAGGATTTGAGATTTGTTTCTATTTATATTTTCTACAGGCTTAGAGACGAGTTCTCCTATCACACACACCAGCAGGTATTTTTTTTTACTTACTTATGTGTGAGCTTCAACACTCCTAGTTGCCACATCTCCCTTCCAAGAGATCCTATGCTTAGATCCCCATGGCTTCATAGATTCATGCTCGACTAACCTAGCTCCATATTTGACTAACTTCCTATTATCTGGTTCATTGTTGGTTATTTTATCATCAAGCCTCCTTCTAAAAGTCATTGACAATCTGTCCCCTAATCACCATGCATCGCTTAATTCCAACTTAAACTTCAAATCAACCCTTTCCCATGGCACCCCACACAAACTCGCCCAAGCATGACTTTGTGTAACTCGCCTAACCATAACTCATTTCTCCATTAGTTGAGCTATGCTAAAATGTCGACTTATCTTATCTTTACAATGTTGTCTTGAGCTTTGTCATGGCTCCATGGTGACGTGGTCTAAACCATATCTATACGTCTTGAGATAAACGAATCATATAGGTCTTCAAGCTTGATCACATAGGCTTGCCATCCTAATTTCCACATAGAAATCGATCATCATATTCATGATCATCCATCGTTCTTCCTTGTGCTCACTCGGTGAACACAAGTTTCACCCTAATGAAATTATGGCTCAACACAACCATATCTCCCTCGGTTAGCTCAATGATGTTGAGTTCGGGCTCCTCGACTTAAAAGTGCATTTTTGTCCAATGGGTCAATCTAAACCCGACTCCACCCGAGTCATCTCCTCATGTTTTCTCGATCTCGCCAACAATCTTCCACATAACTTGGTGAATAACTCATTGTCTTGTGTGAAGCCACTCAATCATACAAATGTGCTTTAACTCCTTATAAATCACCCTGGTGAATCAACAACAAACTCGGACTCCTCCTGCATAGAAATCTTGTGTTAAGTCACCATTTCAACATCCCTACATCCTTAGAATTAAGTATCGTAACACGAAGACCATCTTGCCATCATGGCATGGATTTATTATCACAAAAATCTGCATTGGACAAGGAATTCTTAAATACCCTTATCCGGAAATTATACCTCGGTGATTTGGTTTCTAATCTCCACAATCCCCACTATGGCTCAAACCTCATCATTTTAAACCAGCTCGGCTTGATCGCTAGCTCAACCTATGAGCTCTATGCCTTGTCATGCACTTTTCAATGCTAACCAAGCCATTTTCTAGAATCCCCGTGTTCTTCTTCTCTATATCACACTTGATGGTATGTTCCCTCAACGGACTGAGCTCTTCTCCACTTTCAAGCTCTTGTGGTGATTTCTACTTTGAGCCAACCCCAAGTTGTGAGATCACCAAACTATCACCATGTCTCGATGCTCGAACTCGCCATGAGCTCACATTTGACCCAAACATTCCTTGAGTTAGGCTTTACATGTTCTTTCTCTGCATGCCTTCGATGTCCGACCACAAAGCTTATTTCTAAAAGAGTTTAAGGTCAAGCACTTGAGGGTTAAATTGGCCTAATCCAAACTCATCTCCAAAAATTGTGATGACTCAAATTGATCCCTACTTGTAATTTCAAAGCTCCAAAATTATTGAAAAAAAGAACTTAATTTTATTCAAACTCCAAATGCCTTAAAGCAACTTACTCTCTCGATCCATAATTTAGTGAGCCGGTCCATTCATCACCATCTCCTACGAATTTCTTAGTTTCTCCACTCAATTATACCTCGAGCCATACAAGCTTGTTTGTGAGCTCATTGTAACTCGTCCTAGTACCAATTCAATCCTGGTTTGAGCCACTCCCTTTGATATTGCCTATATGCCACTGATGCTTTAACTATTATGGCTCAAAATTGAGCTCGACTCTTTGAAACAGAGCTCCCCATATTGACTTAATGCCTTGAAGACTTGGCCATCTCACCGAACTAATCGGTGAGATAAATTTTTACTTGATGGCCCTTGTCTTATTTTGTAAACTCTTCCCATTTTTGGAAAATTTCCTCATATTTTCTTGACTTGACAGACTCTTTTCAATGTTGGGATCGACCACCCATCGAGTTGAGCTCCAATGATAAACAAACGAGTTCTCAATTGACCTAACACTCGATTTATAACCGAATTGAGCTCAATTTGACCCCATTTAATGCTAGGTGATCTCACCTATGTAATTTATTAATTGTTTTAATATTGTTATCCTATGATGGCCAAACGTGAGTCCACAGGGACCAATGTTGTAATTTGATCGTAATAGGATCTCGTTGTTCAATTTTTTCGTGTGTGTAAAATTGGATAACAAGCCACACATTGTTGGTTCTGGTGTAGTTATGCTTTCAATATGGAATTTCTATAGTTGGATTCCTTTAATTACCCTTATAGGGATATCGATGCTTTTTTGCATCTCCATAAATCACTACATCTTGCTTCTTACGTTGTTGATCCCTCACATGAGAAAAGCTAGTCTAAAAATCTACAATCTAGGATGCATGCTCCTCCATCTGTTGATCGTGCTCCCAGTGATGAGTTATCATGACTCGTACCATTGTGCCTAATAAGGCCAACATAACCAATAATTGGAAGAAAAGATACATATCAATCTCTAATCTGCGGCACAATTGATCATACCTTCTCTCGATACAAAAACATCATCTGAAAACGTAAGTTGAAAATTCTAACTCAAAACATTCACAAGGACCCAAGACTAAAAAATCAACTTTGTGGAATTAAATTGACTTATTCCTACATATCGGTTCACTTTCTGAAGTGGGTTATGGATACTGAAATTTATTACATTCAATCCATTCTTCCAATTTAACAATGAAAATGCTTAATCAAATATAATTTTTTTATTTGATCAAAAGCTTCATGAAAAACGTGAAAAGACTCCCAAGACAACAAAAATTGATTACGGAGTTCAGCAATTGCCTATCTCTGGGTTCTTGAAGAACCGTTCCACTAGTTAAAATTTGCAAGTATAATATAATCTAATGGAACTTAAAAAAACTTGCCTAATAGTACCTCCATACCTTCGAAGGAACACTGATATATCTCGGGGACCATCCTCCACTTTCTGTCATAAAAGAATCATTACGGTAGTCGATCGGCCTTCTAAACATGCTTAAGATGCCCTATGGCACTCTGGTCAAACTCCAAGCTTCGCAAGTCATTTGTGGGGCTTGATGGGCCAATTGGGTAGTTTATAAATAACTCCCAATTTTCTTACAATTTGCCTATAAAAATAGGACTTAGCTCCCTTATAATTTTATGCCTAAATAATTAGGACTTAATTACAAAAATAGCATTTAAAATAAAAATTCCTTTGCAAATTGCTAAGGAGCCTCTATATCCTCCTCTTTGGCCTCTAAAAATCCCCCACTTAACTCTAAGAAAATAGCTTAGAGCTCCTCTCCATGTTGAATGGGAGAAGGCCCTTATATAGGCCAAATCGGCTCGAAGAATTTGTATATAGGGCTTATCACCCTTATCTTATCCCAACCGCCTATATAGGGTTGGTGAGGTTGCTTGTTCATTTGAGGGAGGTCACAGATTCAAACTTACCCGCTCTATTTTTGGCTGGTCCATTTTTGCTAAGCCATTGATTTTTTCCCACATTTTTGGTGTGAAAGGATCATGGAGGCTTTAAATTGGGCTTGGCCACGGGAGTTACATGTGAATCGGTCATGCCTTTGCTCCTCTTGTCATCCACATATATATGGAGATTAGTTCACTATAGATTCTCCAAGATATCTCGTTGAGCCGTTGGTTTATTTGAATTATGGGTTGTTCATTGTTTGTTGAGCTGATACGGGCCAAGTGTAAATGTGTTATGGCATATTGACCTAGATCCATTATGCTCAAACCATCCAATGCTTGACTCATGGGGATATATGAACCTTTCGGGATAGTATATATCCACTCCATGACATATAAGGGGCTTGGCCCAAGAAATGTATAAGGATAATTAACCATTGATAAGCTCGAGCTATATGGATATTCTACCAACTAATGGGGTCAACTCAGTTGTTAAGAATAATATGGGCCTCGGTGGGGATTTCACCACCAAGGAGCAAGAATCATAGCTCTCGAACTCTATACATAATGAAAATCATCCACATATAGTCCATTGTCGAATCACAGGTAGATGCGAAATGGAACTCATGGTGGCTTGAGGACCCACCATGTCAATGATAATAAAATAGTCCTCACGGTGGTTGGGCTCCCTCTCGTTATAAATGTTGAGCCTCTTGTTCTTGCGCCAACCAAATTCTCACTTGTAGAAGGCTAGAGGTTGTAACTAACTCGAATAACCTTCATCTTTTTATTTTTTCCACTTGTTTGTAATTCACCGGTTGACCTAGTCCTTCCTAGGGTTGGCCAAGTAACTTTGACCGACCACCATTTGCACATATGAACTCCTTTTTTGACATTCAAATAGTCGACGAATATATATCTCGAGTGATCTTCCATATTGTGCTAATCCTAGGATATGTAGTGAATATCTATCCTCCACATTGTCCTCTAGATCACTATGCACACTGATGATATTTAGAAAACCCATCTGTGAAATAATAGTTCTTGTGTCCTACAACTCCTTGAGGATCTCTTCTATAAATGGGGTGGGAAAAGAATAAATAACACATGAAGCATTCAATTCTCTATATTCCATATAGATCCTTATCCTCTCATCCTCCCATCCTTTTTAATATTGATGATCATGGGGGCTAAACCATTTAGATTACTTAATGGGATCAATTATACTAGACTTGAACATTTTATCAATTTCTTCCTTTATCTTGACATGTAGATTAGGATTCATCATGTATGGCCTCTTCCTAATTGGGTGCACACCTTCTTTAAGTTTTATTCTCATCACACCTAAAGAAGGTTGTACTCCTTTTAATTTATGATAACATCATGAAAACAAATCCTGAAAGTCACACGGGAGTTCAATAATCTTAGCAACTTCATGATCGACCCATTAATCACCAATAATGGCCTCTTTAGGCTCTGTATCGACGTTGAATATTAACATTCACTATTTTAAGAGGCTCATGGTAGGTGCACATCTTCGCATCTGTTGTGTCTCATTAGCTCGCATGTACCTTTAGTGTGGTTAGCATCCATATTATTATCCTCATCATCATCCTCATTTATCATGCATACCATTTTATCCTTTTCCTTTTCTTCTAAGGCGTGGACCATTTCTTCTTCTTCTATCTCTTCTAGGTCAAGGCATACCTCTAAATCAAGCTCATCAAACATCTCTATCAAAATTTCCTCACCTTTCTCGTGCTATCCCCAGAGTAAGGCATTTCATAATATGTATTGCTTCATTGACCAAAGGTTTAGGAGAAAATAATCAAAACTGTGGATCATACCTGAGGTCATCTCCTGCCCAATTAACTATTTCCCTTTTCAATTCTACATGAACATACCATGCATGCGTGCAGCCACCGTAAGTGGAGTAGAACTTATGCACCCAAAGTGATGGTGGAAAGGTGTCCTAACCTTCCATCCAAAGTATCTCACATCCCCAAACGTGATGAAAACTAGGATAATTCCCATAAAAAAATTCACAAATATGAGGAGGTACATTACTCCTTAGGAACCTAGTAGAAAAGGTTATTCTCACTTCTCGCCATTCTAATAAGTTGTTTCTTTGTGTAGCCCACCAATACACTATTATCATGCGTAGAGTATAAACCAGCATATTTATTTTGTCTCCTTCATTCTTCCACTTTGTGATTCCATGGTGCCTAGAAATACATCGGGGTTCCTTCACCAATTTACTCGAGGTAGCTTGTTATAACTTAAGCCTTGAACAACATGCGACCTAATCATGTGAATGATTATGTCATTGATCTCTCATCGAACTACTTCATATGTTCCATGCACCTAGTTGTCACAAGTAATACTTGCGGTATCACTAACTAAATTTTTATCATCCCAATTTGTATCACTCCTTCCTTAGATGGCTCGGTTACTTGAGGCCTCTTATTATGCGCGTATATATCCTATTCAATTCTTCTTCATTTGAAGGCTCAACATACGGAGCATCCCTTGCATCTGTCGAAAGGTATACGATGTTCTCCTCTTTTTTCTCAAAGATAATGTACCAATTTTTGAAGTGCAAATCTACATTATTCTCATAACACCAACGGCACCCAAGAAATGTTAAGAAGCTATCTTCTTGACTAGCTCCAATAATTCAATGTCCCTAGTAAACTTGGCTCCCTAAATTATAATAGTCACATCCTTAAGTACTCCAAGAGGCATGTATCTAGTTCTCTTTTCCATATATAAAATATTCAAAGAAGCTGCAAGGTTGTCTCTCCATCTAATCCTAAGCATCCAACTTCAGCACATTAACTATCACACCTATATCTATTAGAATTTTTCTCTCGAAGCCAACCATATATGAATTCATTCAACATGAATCTCCTTATTATACTCATGATTATGGGGAGGAAGATTTGCATGGAGTATCTACCTTTCGCACTCGTAACCGAGGTGTGGTATATTATCTCTCAATGACTATCCTAACAAAGGCATTATATTCTCCTAACGCAACATTCGACAAATGTATTTTAATTCATCTATTTCCTTCTAAAGGAGTTCAAATTTATTTTTTCGTTCCATCACGTGCACCTTTTCCTTCAAGATTTTAATCTCTCCTTGTAGATCCTTGATAACATCCATTATCACCAGGAAACCTATATCGATGTGCAACATTTGGGTACTGCTAGTGCGAATCACAGTACCCAGAATGGCCCGAGTTTGGAGTGGGGAATTGATGTAATTGCACAACATGGAACCATCTCGCAAGCCGGGACTTGTAAAACTTGAGATGGACTGCGGAGAAATACGGTTATTATTTCTTAATCTACTTGTAACAAGCTACTCCTATACAGAATAACCTATTCTATCCTAATCTAACCATTCCAAAGGGAAAAAGAGAGACATAGAGGGTGAAAGAGCCTATACTAAGCTGTGATAAACTAGAAAAGGAAGTGGTTGAATCATAGATCCGATTGCCTAGAAGTGGAGAAAGGTGAGAAGAGGAGAGGGTGGAAAAAATGCACCACGGACTGGAGATATTTTTCACACGAGACGCCACTTGAAACCCATTAAGCACAACTCCCAAAACCTGAAAAAAACATCGAGTATGCATAGCATACCCTACAATTATGAGAGGTAAGAGGAGACAACAAAATAAGCCAAGGATGGATAGATGCATCATGAAACAGATTTTATTTCTCCAAAATGTTACATGGTACATCATTAGTGGGCAAGAGGAAAGAAAATTCCATTATAGAGCCATTAGAGGAGGTCTAGACTCTACATTCTACTCTAAGGAAGAAAGAGAGAGGGGGAAAAAGGAGAAACAACGACCAACCCTTTGAAAATGCCCCTTCATTACAATATATAGGAAGAATGAGAGAGAGGAGGGAAAAAATAAAAATCGTGCTTCAACTACCTTGAGATATGCATTGAATCCTACTTTGAAGCCTCAACCACTGTCAATCAATGCCCCTCTCAAATCCACCTACAATCACAGTCTGGGTTCCGCGGTGGATCAAATTAAATCTAGTCCGGTAGTTGAAGAAATCGGATTATGCATTAACGGCCTAGAAGACATTTTTCCATTTTTTACACTTTAAAGCCTATTAAAAATATTATTTTATGTTTCCATGGGGTAGAGGGTGTCGAGACATTTCAAAAATTCTTCTCTCGACCAAATCCGAGTTACTAGGTCAAAAGATATGTCCATTTGAATATTAGGGTCGCGGAGTGCGCAATATTTTAAAGAGTCTGTCCATACATGGTCCATGTGGCGGCCTCACGCATCTTGAAGATTCAGACCCTTCCTTTCACTCTTGAAATCATGCCGAGGCCGAGATGTGGTGGCTTCCGCATGCTCCTTGGGGTTCTTTTTATTTTAATTGAGTCCTTTGTTTGGCGGGGCCAAAAGTCTAACCCTGGACACATGGAGGCTCGGTGATTATTTGGAAACCCGCCCCAAATTTTACTTTTGAAATATCATCGCACCGAAGCTTGGCTCTTTCCACCGGCCTACCTCTTTTTTAACTATTCAACCCCGACTGTTCCTTTTTAAACTTGGGACACGTGGCGAGCTGCGCACTTGTTTGAGACCGCCTCTAGAATTTCCTTTTGAAATTACGTCATTGAGACACATGGAGTCTTCTCGCCGCTTCTCTATATTTATTCGTTTTGGTCCAAGCTCACTTTTGAATTTGACCTTTGTTTACCATTTGCCGCATGGAGGGCTGGTGCATATTTGAGTCTCTCCCTTAGGCTCCCATCTTGAAATTGCATCGAGTGATGCTTGGCACCTTCTACTGAGTCAAATACTTTTCAATGGTTGATGCAACATTTGGGGTTCTAGATACGTGGAGGCTGGCACTTGTTTGGGTCTCTGGTTTGGGATTTAATCTTCGGAAGTGCGTCGTTTGGACACTTGGTCACTACATTGTCTCCTTCATACTTAGCCAATTTTGGCTCGATCTAAACCATTTGTGAAGACTGAAACCGTTGAGTCTTCTCCATTTCTTTTCCTTTGACCCTCTAGTTCTTTTACACTCTTTTCTCCTTAGCCACCCTACTACTCCAATTTAGAACTTTCCCCGTAACTTTGTTTATTGGATTTTAAGCATGGGCTCATTCGATGGAACTTTTTTTTTGAATTTCTTTCTGCAGGTGGCCGTGTTTGATCAATTTTTCGGGGACAAAATAGAGATAATGTGTACTTGGTATTAATAACTTCTTTCTTTGTTACACTCATCTTATACTTGAAGGTTCAAGAGTGCGCTTTACCTCAATGTATAAAGTGACTAATATGGGTTGTAATTAAGATTTAAGTCCAACCTTTGGCATCTATTAATCTCCATCTATATGTTGTATCTTAATCATAGTTGTACCTTTGTCTTGATTGTGTTTCTTTCTCATGTGCTCGAGATAAATCAAGGCATTCTTCAAACTTTTATTGTTTTCCACACCTTGAGAAAATCACATTCGATGGCGATACAATGATAATGATCAAGAGATCCACAAAAATAACAAAGATTCTCTAGAAAATCCTACTCTCCCACCACCACGACCTCAACCTCTATAACCTCTACGAAAGCCTTTATTCATGTTATCTCCATTATTATGGCCTTCATTATGTTGTTCTCCTGCTCTTTAGATCCACTTGTTACACTAGTTAGGCACACAACAGTCTCAATGGCCTCATGAATGTGATCAATTAACCTGCATTCAGAAGTATCATGGGTATGAGTTTTACAAATCTTACAATACATAGAGACATTCATTGGCATGCACCGACTTGTGAGGAAAACTCTCCTTATTGTTTCCTTCAACCTCACAAATTATACACCATATTCCACTTTGTGTGCCTCATGAGATGAATTAGCAGAGAGATTCTCAACCTTTTTCTCTATATCTTAATTCTACATGCCTCTAAAAATGAACTTAATTTAGTTTCCACACTCCCAACCACCTCAAAGCACCTAGATCTACCTCTAAAGCATTGAGTCGGTCTCACAAAGGTTTTATGAGATAACACGCTTCGATTAGAGTCAAAAATCCACCAAAAACCACCGTTGTGCATGCTTTGACTAGGATGTATATCATAAGACAATAGTGATATCAAAGTCTTAAAATTTGTGTCATATTCCTAAACACTTTCGGATAAACCCTCGCTTAATGTCCTTAAGTATGCTGATTTTTATGTTCAAACTCAAGAATATGGAATTCTTCTAGAAATAAATAGCACAAAGCATTATAATCCACCACGGTATGATGCGGGTCATACTTCATGTACTAGCTATCCGCGTGCCCTTGAAGAGTAATAGAAAAATGACTCACCTTCCTATTTGAGGTCATGGGTTCCTTTAAAGACGCAATAACAACTCACACTTGTGCACATGCTCTGCAACATCTTCAATGCCTCTATATTTGGAAAGTGGAGAGACATCTCATAAGAAACTTTTTGAGAAAGATGAGAGTGTGGACCTTTTCCACAAGATCCGAACTGTAATCCCCACCTCGTGTTTCTTCCACCACCCTGCTCCACTTATTCTCAAGCCTCCGGATCTTCCGGATGCACATGATCCTCCTCCTATCGCAAGAAATAAACTAGTGCATGTACTTCCTTGAGTCCCAATAGTGGTACTAAAATGAACTCCTAGAGTATGTGAAGTTGTACTACTTCTAATCGTATTCCCAATGTTTCGCATGCCCACACTCGCCCTAATGACATGCCAAAAATATTCCTCTTATCGGTCCCCTAAACAAAGATGATATTTATGTTTCCATAGATTTTTTTATGCACTTTTGTATCCAAACGAAAATGATATTTACCTATAGCTATTGGATTACTTACATTCACCTACCGATCGCTGATTACTTCTAGAACTAGAACACCAAACACAAGGGCTAGGTTATCGGGTAGGATCATATGCACACCCATGGTCCTATATCTTTCTTCCTCGACACACTCTCATCGAAGCCAAAGGGATTCTCTACCATGCTTGAGTAAGGTTGGAAGAAATAGATGCTTTAGCTCCACATCTTCAACGTGAGATTTAAATCCCTCAAAAGACATTTGTCGCCATAAATCCATAGAATCCTCAACATCACATTGCTTCGTTAATTCCCTCTCTTGTGTTTCATTATACTTAATCCACCTTTCTTTTCTCTTCCTTTCTTCCGCAAGGTCTACCATCTTTCACAACACTGCACTTTGCCCCTACGCATGCACGGTGGTATGTTTAGCTAGCCATAAGGAGGCACTCTAAACTCAACACCACCATCAATATCTTAATTTCTAAAGGAATAGCGTGGATGTTAGATCCTCTGGGCTCGCTCAAAAATTCAAATTCAGTAGCTTTTGGATAAGAATACATAGAAACAATGTACTCTAGAGTATAACTACGCACAACACTAGCCCACCAATGATCTATAACATGCATTTAGGGTTCATTTGCATCAAACAAGTCCTAGTACTCTTCTTACGTCCAAGCCCTTGGTCTCGTAACTCCAATTTGTCTATGATGCATAAGCGGACAACAACTCATATAATTCTATAGGAAAACAAGTCAAAAAAGCCACATAAAGCTCATGATATAGATTATCTTCCACCACATTTGCACGCATTGAAATCAGATCAAGAATCATATCTTCACACAAACTAATTTTATCCATCGATTACTCAATATTCAATGGCCATATGAGCCAATCTATATGTCATCATCATGCGACATCATGGAAAACATTTTGAAAAGAGGTCCCAGAAACAGAACCAAAATGTAGTCTTTGTTTTCCTGCTAAATTGCCTGAGCACGCAGCACTTCATCCAAAAAGATCTTGACGATCACCTAAAGCACGAGAAGCTACCAAGTCCCTATTTTGTATTGTCTTGTCAAGATTTTAGCATGTATAACCATAATAACCATTATCAAAGTGTATATTCCACCATAATAATCAGATCCATGAGCTCAAATTGGAAACACACATAATAAGAAAGCATATTAGATTAGATCATAATTAAGATCAAATTTACCATATAAGTACCATGAATAGAGACATCAAAAACTAATATCCATCCACAAATATCCATTAGAGTAACTCATCAAAAAAGTAGCTAAATACATCCCAATAATCTCATACTATCATGGGCACAAATTCATACCAATAGCATAACTCTATTACAACTCAAAACTACCACAATGTGTCTCAGAATAGTAAAATACATCACATACCTATAGGGGTGGGGACTTTCCCTTTACCGCCCATGCATTCTCAAAATAGGTTGTATGCTCAAAATAGCCATGTGCATGTATAAAAGCAACTACTAGGTCTACAAGTGAGCCCGATAATAAATTAAACCTAAAGATATTTTTTTGTTCTAATCCTATTATTATCTTGGCCTTTGCACATCTCTTGATCTCCTCTTCTATGTGTTTATCCAAAATAGACATTCCTTTGTCTACAAGTCTCCATGCCTCACTCTATTCTTGGAACGTTGCTTGATGCCACTCCATCTTGTTATTGCCTAATTTTAGCCAGGGCTCCAAAATTTGCTATGTCCCAAACATTTTTGTTTGGCATGAACCTCGCTGCACGCTACATGTTGTAAATTTCATGTGTGCAACTATCTCGTGCTCACCTTCGCAACTATCTCGTGCGCGCCCCTAACTCTTTCATATTGTTCATACTTAGCACAACTCTATCGTGCAATAACTATAGATAGAATGTATCCTTCATGATAGATATTGTGTTGCAATAGAGTATTGAAGTAATGTTTCTAAATAAAGTGCTTGTAAATAAATCCTTGAAGTTCCCTTTGTTGTATATGTCCTTGATTAAAATTGATAAGACTTCCAAATGCTTTTGACTTGGTTTGGGATGCTCTCGAAAGAGTGTGGAATGCTTTATTTAACCTACTTAGAGCTTGTTTTTAATGTCTACTATTGACTTATGGATGTTTAGGAAAGGTTTGGCACTAAATATTTTTAGATGAAGATCAAGTATGTCTTGTATTTCCAAGTAAGAGATAAATGACTCCAAACTACCAATTAAGTAAATGCGAGATTTTTAATCTCTTTCAAACCTATCCACTAGGTATAATTCATCATTACATCTAACCTAGACAGGGTAATTGTGATAAACTTGAGAAATTTAAGACTATTGAAATATAGAGGACTCTAGTGCCCATCTTCACACATAAGTGTTTGGCGCTAGTGTCCTATTAGAAAATATTGTCCAAAAACAAGCTATAATGTGAGTTCTAAGAGAGGCCTCACAAGAGGTAAGAGATATTTACAATCATTTAGATCAATCTTTTAATTTTCTAAGAATTTAAGTGAGAGATAAGGAGTACGTGCAAGCCTTACGAATGGAAAGAATAATGTGTTAATATTATATTTTTGTATAGGTTGAGTTGTTTCTAAATAAGAATGACCTATAAAAAGTAGTGCATAGGGTAGTGTATGGATAGAATGAAATAAGAAAAGAATTATTAAAATTTATATATGTCAAATGTTCAAATTTACTAGTGAGTGTATAAAATTGTGTTTCCGAGTATCAAAGACCAAATTTATGTGTGTACAAGTTTTGCAGAATTTATCAACGTTCATTCAAGGAAGTGTTATTCAAGAACTCTATAATTAGTTGGTCTTTCAAACCACCCATTATCCTTCCTCGACTATCGCAGTGTTCAAAATTCTCAACATTCATCTCGAAATAATTAAAAACAATATTAGACTTAAGATGTGTTTAGGTGAAACGAACCTATTGAAATGTGTAGTGTTTCCTAGATTAACAACCCAATCTTTATACCGACGTTAATATAATATTGATTTTATATGAAACTTCTTCGGAACTAGATTTTAATATCCAAAACTACACAAACATTACATTTTTATGTTTATTTATTTACTGTACATTTGGCTCAGCCAAACAAAGATTTTAATCAGGCTTTTCGACTCATTCGACGCGAGATTTATACAACCAAGAGCCCACACTTTCCGCTCTATGGGTAAACTTTATAGTACAAGTACTTCACAAATTTCAATCTTACAGTATATATTTCAGCGGATGTTAACGGCTATGGAATCCTTTGCCGAAGATGACCGCTTAATGAAATCTATGCATTCTGCAATGGCTTCCGCATAGAAGGAATTCGATCTTCCAAAACTCTGGCCTGCTGCAGCGGAAGGCGCATAAACACAAGCACCTCTGTTTCCACCCAATAAAGACTTCAACTTATTTTTCCCAGCAGAGGCCAGTGAAACGAGCAAACCGTTACAGGCCTTTGTCACTTTCTCCAAAACACAGAAAAGTCGAAGCCTGGGACGAGAGATGTGTATCCTGCATCTCCTGCTCCTCCACGTCCTGCCCCCTCGATCCATAATACTCTTCGTTTCCTATTGCACTTCGCGACGTCTGTTGTTCGAATCTCCCAACCTACAACTATCAAAATCAAGCGTAAAATAGTTCGTCTTCATCCAGTCGAAAATGGTTAATATATAAGATTTGTTGGGGTTATGCGGAAGGTGCGGAGAAACATGTCGGCAGAGTTATAAAAGATTATTCTGTATATTTAAATTTAACCAGCGGACATGACATGAATTATGATAGATTTAAGAAGCTGCTAAGAAAGCACCGTGTCCCGTCCACTGCTGATTTCCAAGTAAATTCGTCGGGCTAAAAACAAAAAGAAAGTTAAAACGGCTAAATTATTCCCACATATCTCAAGAAAAGCATGACCAAATACAATGCAATTTTCAGCATTTTCAATGTTTTTCGGTTTAAGTCTTCGGACATGATTGTTTTATTAAAATGGTAACGGTCAATTGAGAGGGGCTACGCAATAGGAGGCGGCGCATATATTGCAGATTTGTGGTGAGAGAGAAGAAAGTCATATGGTTCTAACCAGGGCTGGAATTTGATGGTCTGTAGACCGTTTTTTGGTATTTTAACCGTAAATTACAATTTAATAAAAAACAAACCCGTCAATTTAGCCAGGTAATTTTTTAATAAAACTGTATTTCAGCAAGTTTATATTATTTAAAAACCGTAAAATTTCATAATAGTCAAATATAATATATAAGGTATATTACTATATATATATGAAATCCGATTGGATTTTATTCATTTTACAAATATTCTATAAATCATATTGATAATGATTTTTAATAATTCCCAATTTAAATTTAGAAACTAAAATAAGTTTATGTGAATAATGAATTTATTAAACTCAGAGTTCACACGTTGTCTTTGATTTTTTCTAAAAACATATAAGTTTTTAATTTCAATGATATTGTGACTGTATTTATTTTCATTTTGTCATTACCAATTGCAATCTACAAGTTTCAATTTAACTTTTATGCAAGTTTCAATTCAAATTTTTATTGTTGTAGGAAAATTTAAGGAATCTTCCAAGAAGAAGCTTGAGATACAGACATCAATACAGGTACACGATTATTATTTTGAATAATGTAAATTTAAAATTAAGATTTCAATTAAGATTTTTTGACAATTTAAAATTTTACTAAAAACGTAAATTGAAAGGTAACTATATCACGAAACCGTCATGAAATTTCCTTTTGACAGGCAGGCGTGACCGTCAAATTCCGTGCCCGGTTCTAACCCTTTCCGAGGACAGCTTTTGTATTGTAGCGTTGTATTTTAATACACTAATAAAGGACGGTTATATCAAAGTTTTTATTATTCTCCCAAGGGAGGAATATTGTCTTTTAACTCATCCATTAATTTGTTCCTTATTTTTCAATCAATCTTGGTCATGTGAAATATTTCATTGTCAAATTGATGAATCGTCAATATTTTCGTTTATTTGTTGTCAAAACCAACGCAATAAAATCTAGTGCACTATAATTATAGAAGTCCTTACTCTATTTATTAGAATGGATTGTTGACATGTACCTTAACAAAATTCGGACAACGCATTTGATGATCTTACGAAATAATGTTGTCAATATTAACTTTTTGGGGCTTCCGTTTATGTGGGCTTCCTTTATGGCAACGATGCTTGTGGGGTATGCATGAGAGCCTATTCCATTTATCTTTAGGCTATTGTTGATTGGTAATCTGTGCACAGTTCTACAGGAAGTTGTGGCATTTGTCCAGAAGTATCTCCCACGGATTGCTATGGTATTAGGAATGCATTCTTAATGAATGTATCTCCCATGGATTGCTATGGTATTATGAGGAATGCATTCCTAATGAATCAGTCCAATCATTTGCAAAATCAATTCCAACGCATCTGATAAATTCTTACTTCTCTATGATTGTTCAACTTTTCTATTTTGGTAATGGTACTAACAAATACTTATTGTCTCTGATTTCAGATGTCCCAAGCTCCTCAGATCCTGAATATTCATCCATTGAAGAGGATGACTGGAAGGCCTCTCTCAAGATGCCCATTGCCAAATGGCTACGTATATTTGATATTGTTCTTACAGGTGTTGTTATAGATATGAAAAAGACACCTAAATGGATGCACATATTTGCTATATTTCTTAAAAGATACCAATTGACCTAATCATCGATTGTTTATGTGTAGTACAGCTTTAAACAAATATAGAAATGGAGGAGCACAAGGAAATGGAGTCACAATTTAAGCAAATATAGAAATGCATACAACTTTGTAACCATTCTTTCTTTGTCCCCCTCGATGGAAGCCGTTGTAAAAGGTAAAATATTTACAATGGCTCCCATGCATAGATTACCAATCAACAATATCCTAAAGATAAGAATGTGGCACGAGTATACACTTATGGGGTATGCTTGTGCCACATTCTTAAACTTGTAAACCTAAATTCAATAGCATTATAGATCAAACATCGGCACATATCCTTTGTGGCTTGTAGGTGAGACTCTCTCATAGGTGTTTTCACCCATCGCCTTCTATACAAAGCTTCGATCTTTATTTGTTGTACTTATCTTCCTATTAAAATACTCTCCAAGTTTGCATCTTATAAGGGAAAAGTATGTAAAAGTAAACATTTTGGAGGATAGGTGGAATTAGGGAACCCTCTCCTTTGCTTTGGACTCATTTAATAAGAGAATGTAAATATGTGAAGAAATCTTATCCATTGTTTGGAGTCAATCATATGAAAGGTATCAGCATCCACAAAGCGGGACATGCCATTGTTATCCTTAAAGTTCATTTGTCCTTATTCTAATGGATTTGATTATAGGATTCAAGAATGCTCTGGTTGGATTTGTCTTATTCAATCGCTGGCAAAGAACAACCTAGAATGTAGATCTTGATTTTCCTAGATCTTGATAAAAATGCATGGCTTCAACAAGAAGTGGTACAAGATAGCTACTTTAAGTTTTCCATGCAGAATATTATCCTATGGACCTAAAGCTGAACTTTCTAAAAAATATTCATCGCATCCCCCATCTATGGATTTTTTTAAATCTCTTTGGTAAATAAAAACTCTATACATTTTTACAATCTCAAAATTAATTTCCTTTCAATTCCTCTAGTTTGTTATGATTTTCATCAATTATAAACATATATTTGCTATATGGTTTATGGTTCTCCAAAACAACAAACACATTAAGGCTCTAAGTTATTATATCCATTTACTTCCTGTCACACCTACCGATTCTTTTGGAGGATTTCCTTTACTCGTCACAAAGCTTGGAGCTGTCACCTTACAAGCAACCAACACTTCCTTGTCTTTCACTCCTACCTATGCAATTGTCAAGTCGGAAAATAATTAATCGGCTTTTTGCTCCTCGCTAAAGTATTACAAATTTGATTGCCATTTCTACAATTTAATATTTGATTTCCTATTAACAAAATACATGATTCTACATAACCCTTCAATTGCATCCACATTATGATTTACATTCAACGATAATCTACACAAAAATAATGCAAATTCCCCAACATAAAAATGTAGTGCCCAATTAAAAAAATTGGAAAAGAAAACAAACCAAATCAAAATAAATAAATAAAAGAGAGGTTTGTTTGGTGGGATTTGATTGAGAGTTAGGTGGAGGATTGCGTGGAGTAGAGGGAAGCATATGGTCACCTAACAGGGGCACGTGGGTAGCCCAGTGGTATCAAACTGTCATTTCCCTCTCTTAGAAATCCAAAAACTTATTTTAAAATCAAGGCATGGACCATGAAGAAATCCAAGGAAACGTTGTAAATTTAATGCAGTTTGGATAGTTACATCGATGGAAGAATGCGGGGGGGGTTTCCTCGTGGATGGTTACACGGTTTCATGTATGCAAAAATAGGTCTCCAACCTGATCCGTTTACTCGGCCATGCACTCCCAACTCTGTGTTAAAATGCGAGCCTTGGAACAGTTATAAGTTTCCATCGAACGAAAAGAAAGATATAGGAATTTTTTCGAGACGTTGTAGTTACAGTGCTATCGTAGGCATGTATGCGAGAATATGGAAGCATGTGATTGGATGTAAACTATTTGACTATGCCTAAAATGTCCCCTTATGGACTGCAATGGCCGCTAGATATGCACAAAGTGGGTTTGTTGAAAAGGCTTCAAAAATTTCAAGAAAATGCTGCACAAATGCAAAACCATGCTTCACATCATTTTCCAAAGATTCCTCCTAGCCTGTAAAAACGGGACCTCTCTAAGCGGGTATGGGCATCCAACATAGCATAAAAGATAGAGAAATATTATCTAATGTTAGTTTTGCAATTTTGCCTTGGTAAACACATATGAAAAATGTGGAAGCATACCTGTGCACGTGAACTGCGCGTGACTAAATACCTTAAAAAAGGGGACTCCCATAGAATTCCTTAATTGCGGGATATGCATGGTTTCGATTAAGGAAGCACTTGACGTTCAAGTTTTAGCTCTCACCGTAAGCACAAAAAGATTATCTACGATGTTCAAAGAACCGAGCTATTCATTTGTTGGCATACAATGTATTTTTATTGTTGCAAGGTTTCAACGTTAAATGTGGCAATGTTTGGGGAACTTAATTTCGGACATGTTAGCTTGTGGTGTATCGATGGAAGATTAGTAGTTTACAAAGTTCCGATCCACTCACTTTTTGAACCTCGTTAGAAGGAAATTCAAAGGATGTTCGGTGGGGATGCTGGCCCAAAATATAATGATTGTTTTTTCGATTATGAAATAGAGAAATAATATATATACTTGAAGACTAGAGTACCTATGTCACAAGGATATGCACAGAAATTAGGTTCATTAAAAATGCCTTTGAAACCTTGAATAAAATTCCATTGGAAGGTGTAAATCAAGACTCAAAACCTTGGCCAACACACTCCCTTTATGTGTGAAAATGAGAACTTCAAGGCAAGGGATTTTTGTAAGGCACTTCACTACCATTTGATTAGATGCCTCGAAGATACGTAATCTCATGGTTTGTGTTGGTGGCAAGCCGCACCTAAAGTGAAGTTTTGAAAAGAAATTGGAATCTAGAAATCAAAGTGCATCTAGCAAGTGTATCACCAAACTCATTGGCGTAGTGAACACTAATATTTTTCAAGGCATGGTTCATCTCTCCATATCTTTCATAATTCTTGTTCTTAAGTTTTCATTTGCAATGAAATAAAACTAAAACTTTGGAATCTCTCATATTTGATTTTTTTATATAAACATATTTTGCAAAATAATAGAACAAAATATGGCACTTAGGTAACCCAAATAACACTTGGTAGTTGAGAATAAACTTAAACCCCTCCTTGGGACACAATTTGGAAAACTTCGTAACCAAACTATTAGCACGAAACAACAAAACTCCTCCTTATGTTTTACTTTACCGACTTGTAGTTTGATCATCATCCGTGGCTTCAACCACAACCTTCTACGCTACTAGACCCTGGGTGTCAAACTTAGGTGTTTGTGTCCTTTGGTATTGGTGAGAACTAGAAGAGTCACCAACTAAAACAACCCCTTATGTCTACCTTGCAAAGTTAGAAAATGCAATTTTGAGAGACTTGCAAAACAACACTCTGAGCCCCATAAAGGATATGTCAAGCATCGTATGTGTTCTTTGTTATGTAGAGAGTTGCATCAAGTAATAGCTCGACCTCATTTGACCATTTGCGCTCTCTTCGCAACTCCTCTAAGAGCCCTAGTGCTCTACTTTTGCACTATAGGCTCGCAAAATGAAAAGTTGGCTTTGTTTTAAGCCACCATTCGAACCCTGAGAAATGAAATGTCTTTCCACCTTCGCAAACCTCTAGTATATTTACTAGAAAATTTCTTGCAACCTCCAATTTGGGGAAAAACACTCTTCTAGATAGTTTGGAAAGGGAATTTTTAGGCCTCGGTCATTGTTTGACTAGGTCGATCGGCTAGCTTAACTATGACCGGTGGCTCCAAAAAACTCATCACCTTTTTGTAACTCCGTGTACCAGCTTCTCGGTCCCATCAACTCTAGTATATTTTCCATATAGAGGGGGATTTGTAGGAAATTTCTCATTGCATGTTTGTCCATCAAACGTTAGCTTTGGATGTGGTTTTCTGAGCCCTCGAGCTAACTTTTGATTGTTTGCAACTAGGCTAGTTATGACCAATGGCCTCAAAAATCTAGCCACCAATCGTAAACCTTTCGCTAGTTCTAAATTCTTTCGGTTCCTGTGAATTCTTGGTTTATAGAAGGACATGTATAAAATTACCCATGGTGTGTTTGGTCATCAGAGGACAATGTTTGAAAGTGGTTCCCTCACCTCTGAGCCTTTATTGAACATTTTTGCAACTAGTAGGAAAACATAAAAAGAAAGTTGTAGGGCCCTCCCCGCTCGAGTTTCCAAACCATCATGTGGAAACTGTTTGAAACTTGTAATTAATTACTTGAAACTCTACTCTGTGAATTTTTGTGTGAAATTGAAATTTTGGCGAAATAATGTTTCTCTCTCTTCCCTATTTCTTTCTCTCTCCTTGGTTAAGAAATGAAGTGAACTAAAATGAAAAAATACGTGTCTCTAACCTTCTCCTTTTGAATTCAAATTATTAATGTTATTATGTAAATCAGAAACTAAAAATGATAATTATGCTAGATTAGGGTGGATGCCATGCCAGCGATTTATCGCTGATATCATGCTCACATGGTTTTGCAGGATGGAAGTAAGATGGCAAAAAGGCATCGCATAATTCATTACTTATTATTGTAATTTATATATTTTATTGGAAAATGTATATATGTCTAATGTAGTTGTAATGTAACAGAAAATTTTATATTTGAAATTTTGTAATATGCATGAGATGATACTTTTAGGAATGCCTTAAGAAATGTGCATTTAATCATATGTATCATTTTGTTTCATATTTCGTATAAATTTTTAAAAAAGAAAACAAGGGGTTAGATATATATGTTAAATGAATTTTCATTTGATATCTTGTAGTGTGTTTCTAGTGTACAATATATTATTTACTAATTGGTGTTGTATTTCTTACCTTAAAATGTAATAAAGGAATCTAACCACAACAAAAACCTAGTATAAGATTCATGCATAACTTGTCTTCATGTGTGATCCTTCTTAGTGTAGAATAAATTGAAACCATAGAATGAACTTAAACTTTTTTGCTTGATGGAACCTCCTAGCTTAGGTAAATAAGACCCCTAGTTTGTGTTATCGTCATGGTTGGTATGTTCAACATTATCGTCATGAACCCGATGGTTAGGAACGACCTGGAAAAACTTTATCTGGAGTAAGTAGAACTAACACCTCCCTAGTATCCTAGTCATCTACCAAGTCTTACGAAGTTAGATCTAGGAATTTTCTTCATCATCGAATGAATTCCTTGTGGGATCCAGATATCACAAATGGACCTAGTGAATAGTTATACTTTGACTTAAACTCTTGTTAATGATCTCTTTAGTTCCTCACAACTAAATGTGTTACTTTGGCTTGTGACAATATAGCACCTTGATCTTTTACGAAGGGTTTATAGGGTAAATATGTTTTCACACCTTAATATGATCTATAGTAGGGCATAGAGCCCTGAGTGACAATTGGAATTAAACTAAACCTCAGTTGTTTAGGAGGTTAACTTGTGGGTAGAATATGGTAAGTAACTCCTTGTTAATGAAATTGATTTGAAATTTGTTGACCTTAGAGAACCCAGGAAACTAGAATCTTGGTCCCATAATCCCTTGTTATGCCCTTTTATGACATTAAGAATAAAAGAAAATTCACATGCAAAATCGTGAAATGTAGAAACCTAGGATCTTATCTTGAACAAAAATCACTTGTGGTTCATGTGTAGTTTATAATGCTTCTAATCATGCACTTCTTCAAGATGTTAGACATGTACTTTCATAACTCTTTTGTTATAAAGTGATGCTAATAATGAGACCTTAAAGCGATGTAAGAGTAAAGTATACAAGAGTGAAATGAGATTTGAGGTTAGGAATAATGTCACTCTTGGAGTCCTTATAACTCAATTAAACATTTCATGTGTTACAAAGAATATGAATTGCCCTTGGTGAGATCAAACTTCGAGAAAACAAAAGATATATATAAATCTAAATACAATTTCTTGATGTGGAAATGTTGAAAGGATTCAACAAGTTTTTGAACTATTTTAATTATGGTAAGGAAATACAGATACCGTGATCGAAGAATGTTTTTGGGAAAAATCTATCTTGAATTTAACCCCTCCTTAAATCCTAGATTTCTTTCCTGACATCACGTCAAATTCACTTGTGTAGTAAGGGTAAAATTTAAACATTGAATAAATGTTTGAGAAACATAAGCTTAACATAAGAATGAGTGAATTAGGAACTTTGTATGCAATTTGAAATATGCCAATTAATTATGTAAGTTATGGAGATTGTTGTAAGGGATAAAGAGCTAATCTAAATGGTCAACTGTAATTTGAATGTGAAATTATTTTAAGAACATGTAGGTGTAAAAGGACAAAATTATCCTTGCACAATAATGTTCTTGGAATGTTAACCGTAACTAAGATGTAATCATGGGAATGATGTGTTGTGATTTTTCCAATCCTTGAGTCCCTTTCTTGTTGTTAGTTCATTGTTAACATCCTTTCATTCGGGAAAGTGTTACATCGACATGTATATGGTGTTGTCATGTGTCTATGTGATTCGATGACTTATGTAAGTCTCTTATGCTTTGTTGAGTTTATCTTCTTGATCCATTATGGTGTTATGTAGTGAGAAATGAAAGTTAAAAAAATTAATTCTGTATTTTTACTATTGTATTTGTGTGTGTAAAATGTGGGAGTTAAAAAAAAATCTAAACTCACAACGATAAAATCTAAAATCAAGTGTTACGAGTTCAAGAACTACAAAAGAAAAATTCATTTCTACATCAAAATATGAACACTTTTATTTTCCCACATACAACTCTACTTCAATAGCAAATCAATTTTCACTACATAGCTAAATTTCATTAAGCAATGGTGGCCCTCATGCTCTTCATTCACACACACTTAAACAACATGTTCATAACATGATATCTCATACATTCCACAACACCATCACCAATGCAATAAAAATCCCTTGCAATAAATAATGAACAAAGCCCTCTGCACACCACAAAACTTCACCTTCGACAGGATTTTCCATATCATGGCCTTGTTTTATATTAAATTGGAAGTTATAGCAATTTTGGTTGGGGGTGTTTTCTCTTCATTATTGAATCTTTATCTTAATGGTTTCCCTCAGCAATATTTTTTATTAATGGTAAAGTTTTTTAACTATGGCCCTATCTAGGATCAAAAAGGCATGAAGTCCAAATACAATGATGAATACAAAAAGAAACACAACACAAAAAAGTTGTAAGGAAATAGAAAAAAAACCATTACCCGCACATTACCAACACATCATCAAATCCAAAACACTACAAATCCAACCCATGGTCAAAAATTGTGATCTGAGATTAATATGATATGGGATTGATTCCATCTTAGAAATAACTCATTTCTTGTTATGTTCTAGACAATTTTCCACTCCTCCTTGGTAAGCTCAACAACGGTGTCGGGATCACACTAGAGGAGAATGTATAAAGAAAAGAGGGAATTTCCTTTCCTTGACCACCTTAGAAGAGGCCTATGTTTATGTTTCATTGATTAAATAAGAGGAACCCGAGGGAGGATCACAACAGGGAAGATACCACCCGAGAGGGACTCATTTTAAAACTAAAAGGAGGAACCAGATCAAAGTAGGCATTACTGGTAAAGTGAGAAGAGAGAGAATCCTTCCACCAAGATGTATTAGACCCTTTTTCATAGATTTCCCATAATCCTCCATCACATGTCTAGTTTCAAAATACCTGTGACAACAAAATCCAACCTTTCATATTCCAATCGTTGGGTCCATGTTCTAGCACAAGTTTGTAGATTTATGTTCTCGAGGAGGTCCGAGAGATGTCTAAATCCACCAAAATTTTGGCATAGGTAGTATTCAACTATTGAGTGGTTGTTATCCAATTTTTCCCCTCGGAAAAATTTGATCAAACACGACCTTGAACGAAGGAAATGAAAGAGGTTGGTTTAGTCATGCGAGCTCACATTTTAATTCTAAAAATTAGGTTGCATAGTAGGCTCGACAATGGAAATGCAAGGTTGAAAAATGAATGGCCAAGGGAACATTGAAGGAGATTAGAGCTCAAGTGGAAGAATGGAGAAAGGCTCAAAGTTTTTAGACTTCACATTTTTGGCATTTCAGAGACAAGGCAGAAAATTTTTGAAAAACTCTGAAAGAGGAAAAACCACTGAAATCTGAAATTATTTGGTCTGAAATTTTTGACTTTCGGGGTTTCGGAGAAAGAGAATGGTCGATCTGAAAAAGTGAGAAACAATCCTGAAATCTGAAATTTTGAAAGTCCAAAATTTTGGACTTTCAAGTTTCGGAGTTTCGAGATTTTGGTGGGTGAAAAGGGATGAACAATGAAAATAAGTCAAAAATAAAAATGTTTGAAATCCCAAAAGGCTCAAAGTTTTCACACTTTTAGGTTTCAGTTTTGGAGATGCGAGAATTTGTTAGAGTAGGTATTTACCTTAGCTCATGTTCACCTAGGTACTTTATTTACCTTTATTGTATTTATCCTCACCCACTTATGTGTGTGGATATTTCTTTTATCTTATTTAGATATTAGGAGATATTATCTAGTTGTTAGGTATAGTTCTTTCCTTGATCTATGGTATTGACTAGTTCTTTCCTTGATTTATGGTATTGACTAGATCTTTGATGTCTAGTTCTCTCCTAAATCTATGGTCTTGACTAGTTCTTTGATGACTAGTTATTTCTTTGATTTATGGCTTGATCTACGACCTTGACTGGTTCTTAGATTGTTATTCCTTGCCTATTTAAGCAAGGCCCATTCTCAATGTATTGCATTGAGTTCCATAATAATATATGATATTGCTTCTCATTTGTTTGCAAAGGTTTATGTAAAGTTATTATGGCAAATTGCTTTCATCTTATTGATCATGGTGTTTGATTAGCATCTGTGTTCTTGGCTTGGTATGATCTGGTTATCATTCCTTTCATGGTATCAGAGTGGAGATTGCTTATTGACATCCGTCTGTAAGTTTTATTTTGCAAATAAATTATTTGTGTATTCATATATTTGGGATTTGGTCGTATTTTGTTGCTACGTGCATTTTTATGCAAAACAAAGGCTTCCATTGGATCCGGAAGGTGTGAAACCCTAAGATCAGATTGTAAACTCACCATTTTGGAGGCGAGTCATTTTTGAGGTTTTTATTTTTGAAAGAAGCAAATACACTTTGGTCACCTCGGGATTTGCACCCACAAGAAAAGAAATTGCAGGATTATTTTTTTGGGTCTATTGGTTTTTTGAGATCAATACGAGAAATTTTTTATTGCGGTGTATTTGTCTTAGGTTTGTCTGCGTAGGAAGGTTTTGGATCTTTCCTTTTTTGGCAGGGGTCCACGATGTTGTGCACATTTTTACTATTTTGGGAAAATCTGCAGGTTGCTATTTTCAAAAATGAAGGTCACTGTCTACATAGTCCAGAAATAGTAATTTTTACCAGAAGTGGCAGTTGGATGTGACTTTCTCGAAAACACGCGCGCCCCCAAAATAGTAAGTTGTGCAAACACCCATTAAAATCCTTAGCCCTTGGTCATATGGTATGGTCATATGAGGGCTTAAAACTTGTGATTCCTACTAGTAGGTGCTTAACTTCAGCCCCCTTTAATTTTATTTGTGTGGTGAAGGCAACAACATTTTATTTTGTTTTAGTGGCACTAAAATAAATAACAGAGAAAAATATTAAAAAGCTTGTAACTTTTGATCGGTAACTCGGTTTTGAGTGCCATTTTTTGTAAAAGTGCTTGTTTTTTTGTGCTCTTTCCATTGGAGTTATTTATTTTGAGACTTGCACTATAATTATAAAGTGTCAAATATGGAGGAGTGTTGTAATCAATTGTGGATGCAATTTCGGTGAGCTGACGACGTCCTAAATTTTTGGGAGTTACAGTTTGTACCTATCATGGATTATGAGAATGATATGCTTTTCTCTGAAGTATGTGGACTTCAAGAGGATATTGTAAAATTTGTGGAAGAAAATAGATCGCTCAAGAAGCAAAATTCTCTTCTACAATCACTCATTCACGATAAGGATACAATAATACACTCCTGCGAAAAACTTGCTAGCCTACACATCACACCATCATATTGTGGACAACCATATCCATGCTCTAGTCCACTTGCAGTTGTTGCTCTTGTATCCCACCATGACATTGATCTTGCTAGTCTTTGAGCTTGAACCTACTTTTGATGCTTCTAAACCTATGAGGCTTGTTACTGCATGCTCTTCCACATCTATGCCTATTACAGTACCACATGTTGTGTATCCTACTTCTTCTCAACTGCATGGCTTTTTTAAGAAGCATACCACTGCATTCAATTCTCGCATGCTCCATTCTATGGGTCTCACTAGAGAGTCATTGGCAGACATTCACAGGTATTGTTTCTCTATTCCACATGTTAAGTGGAATTCTCATCATGACATTGGTTTTCGAGCAGATACTTCATTGGGATCACACATTGACAGAGCTCTTTTTTTTGTTCGCTCGACTCTTTCTGAGGATCATGAGCAACACATGAGTTTTGCACCTTCACTCAGGCTTGAGAAACCTGAGATTTCAGTTGTTAGACATGATCAACTTGACACACATTCTGATGTTCTTTTGCATGCACCCATTGTGCATTTTGCACCAAGTCATATGTAGGCATCTTCTTCATCCATCCATGTTGATTTGGGGTGGATATCTGATCACTCGTGGAGGCGACATAGGCATTCGTTGAGAGGACTCTACAGGCATGGCTCCTCCACCATTCAGCCTCTTGCTCCACTTTCTATACCTTATGCATTGTGATGCTTCTTGTTTTGAGCATTTTTCTTTAGCAGGTGTAGTGTATCTCTCTTGTTTGTTGAGAGATTTTGTATATGTATTTTTGACACTTTTGGCATGTTGACAGTCTCTCTTATGGGGGAGCTATTCTGGTGGAGCCCAGTGTTAGTTTGTCAGTGTTTGAGTAGTTGTTTTGACAACTCATATAGATTTGTAGTGCCACTCCACCCATTCAGTAGTATGGGAGGGTGTGGTGTTGATCTTGCTTCTTCGGGTTTCGTGTCCTTGCCTTGTTACCTTGGCTTTTCTTGGATCATGACACTCTGGAGTTTGTGTCCTTGCCTTGTTGCTTTGGTTATTGTTCTTGGATCATGGCACACCTATTTGCAAGCAGTTGATCAAATTATGTTTGGTGTTTTTTTACACTTTCGACATCACTCCGTTGATAGTCTCCTTGTATGGAGCTATTCTAGTGAAACCCAGTGTCAATTGTTTTTGAGTTTTGTGATCAAGAGCATAGTGGATTCAGACCACAGTGCACACCAAACTTCTTCAGCATTATATGATTTTTTGAGCCGAGCTTCTTGGGATGCCTTGGAGTGGGTCTTTACTCTCTTTACTTTGTTGTTACTAGTTTTGGGTACCTTGCGGTGTCCCTTTTTCCCAATTATTGTACATGAGTACCTCATCAGGCCTAGTTTCGGGACTCATACTATGGACATGCCACTTCTATTTTGGCCCCTAGCTTCACTTGAGGGGGGGTGTTAGAGTAGGTATTTACCTTAGCTCATGTTCACCTAGGTACTTTATTTACCTTTATTGTATTTATCCTCACCCACTTATGTGTGTGGATATTTCTTTTATCTTATTTAGATATTAGGAGATATTATCTAGTTGTTAGGTATAGTTCTTTCCTTGATCTATGGTATTGACTAGTTCTTTCCTATATCTATGGTATTGACTAGATCCTTGATGTCTAGTTCTCTCCTAAATCTATGGTCTTGACTAGTTCTTTGATGACTAGTTATTTCCTTGATTTATGGCTTGATCTATGACCTTGATTGGTTCTTAGATTGTTATTCCTTGCCTATTTAAGCAAGGCCCATTCTCAATGTATTGCATTGAGTTCCATAATAATATATGATATTGCTTCTCATTTGTTTGCAAAGGTTTATGTAAAGTTATTATGGTGAATTACTTTCATCTTATTGATCGTGGTGTTTGATTAGCATCTGTGTTCTTGGCTTGGTACGATCTAGTATTGTTCCTTTCTAATTTGGAGTTTTGGAGTCTTCGTGGCAAAACAAGAAAAGTGACCAAAAATGTATGAAATCCCAAAGTCTAAAACCCAAATGTTTCATTTCAAAAAGTAAAAGTAGGTTCGGATGTCAACGAGAGGCATTATCGGAGTTTCATCAGATTTAGGTTTTGGAAATTTCAAGCCAATTTTTGTTAGATGAACAATAACCCTACTCCCGAAAAAAATGTCCGAAAGTCCAAATTTGGGATTTTACGGAGGTTACATGCATTTCAACTCCAAAAAGGAAGATCAAGAACTCTCATTTTAAGTAAAATTAATGGAGCTTAGATTTGAGCAAGAAAGGATTTTTTGAAAGCTTACAGTCTCCTACACAATATACGATTTGGTTATCTTAATTTAATTGAGACTAAGTTATTCAAAATGAAGAAATATAATCCGCCATTTGAGAGGTTGTTCCATGTTTCTCATCTACCACAATAATAAAGGTATGGGCTTCCTTTCTTGCCCAACAAGAAAAATTACATGGAGGTATGGCTTTTGAAGTGGCAAATCATCATTGTGTGAATTCAATGCATTCTAGGGTGGTTGAAGTATGAATTTGAATTCTTCTCTCTTTTCTCTCTCATTCTTCCTATATATTGTAAGGAGGGGCATTTTTCTAAAGGTTGGACAACTTGGCTTTGCACCCTCCCTTCTTCTCTTGTCTGTAATTGAATTTGTGGAGTTCAAACCTCCCATCTAAACTATAAAATGCAATCTTGCCTCTTGGCCATTATAATGCATTGTATCATCTTTGGAGCAATAATAAAAGTTTGTGGATGATTTTAAACCCTCTCTTATGTTCATTGCATCTCCGATATCTCATTGCAATCTTGGTTATTTTTGCATGGTGGTTGTATTAAATTTTTATGGTTTGTATTTAATGGCAAAGTAGGTGTTCAATGTTCTTTTAGTGCATCACCTCTGTTAGTTTAGGTTCATATTCTTGCAATCTTCTTAACCATGTCTCCTTGACAAGATAGAATAGGTTTTAATAGTAGATCCCCTACAATTTGTATGTGTACATCTTGAACAGGAATAGGAACCAGGCCTTCATCCGAGAGCTTTCCCAATCATAAATTTCCACACTTTGGGAAAATCTCCATATTATGCAATCACACCGAGAGTTTCAACCCATCGAGTCACATATATTCAAGGGTCTTTGTGATAATGCATCAACATTACATCGTCAAAGGGTTTTTCAAAGGCCCCCAACTTATTTCCAATGGCTTCAAGTCAATATTTTTCTCATAGTTGCGAAGGACTAGAAGGCACGAGTCTTATCCATATAGGCATCATGTCAAATGATTCTTTCAACAAATCAAATAAGGGATACCAGGGTTTAGTCATGAGACCATAGTGATCCCCCCAAAACCCAATACAGATTATGTATAATCTCATGGTCCTCATTGGATTCAAAAACAACAATGAAATAATATTCAAACAGGATAGAGTTCAACCTTATAATTTTGGGTTTTATTTTTCAGTGATCCATTAATGCGACTTAGAGAACTTGGGATAGAAATGGTTGAACCGGTAGATGATTCCAAGCATGCAATATTCTTGTTCCAAATCCTAAACATCATAGAGAATATCATCTTTAAACTTCAACAAATGGGTGTTGTTGGCTGGTTTTAGGGGTTTTTTTATTAGGCACCATTAACGGGGACCATGAAGATAGAAAATGATTTCACTTTGGGCATGCCAAAACCCCACGTCACCCTAGTCTCCTACCTTCATCTCTAGTCTCCAGAGAGGCCATGGATTTTCTTCCCTGTTTTCAAGCCCAAACACTCCCACATGTTTATGATTGTTAAACCACAAGAGGGAAAGAGGAAGAATCATCCACACATGTGAAGAACTTAGTGGGCTATAAAGGATCTTCCACCACCAACAAATCCTAACTTAGTGTTGATCCCATCACTAAGCATCCACAATGAAAGGTAAAGAGTTAGGATTTTTTTCCACGCCACCAAAAACACATCCTTCGACCTTCTCTTTTTATTACTTCCACTAGGGTTCATTTTTTTTTTCAGTTGCCACCAAAAATTCATCCTTCAACTTTCTCTAATTAGGGCTTGCACTAGGGTTCATAATGTTCTACAATATAGGGTAAGTGCACCAAGTTGGGGGCCAAAAGGGGGTCTTAAGTGGACACATTTTTTTAAAAAAAAAAAACTTCAACTTGTATGAGTTTTTCGAAATAGTTACACTCAAAATTGGAAGATGTTGTAGAAATATGAATCGTAGAATTTTGAGTCTAGTTTCTAAGCTACTAAATTTTATTGAAAACGGATAATTTTAAGTGGTTCAAACAACTAAAATACCAACATATGCTCATATTTTTGTTAAAAAAAACATAATAGAGTGACTTTTGTGCCCCCACCATTTTTTGAGCACCATTTAGTATTTTTGAAAACCATTTGGTAGAAAGATAGCTAGGAGCATCTAGTTTGGGATCCATTTTTTTAGATTTTTTAGCGAATATTTTTTTATTTATTATTTTTCTAGTACATAAATTTTATGTTTTGAAAAATAACGGAGCTCCGACCATGCCCCCCTCCCCCTAACTACCTCAAAAATATTGAAAATTAGTTTTTTTTTTAATATGTATAGAATTATGCCTAGTTTGGGCTAGTATAATTTTTTTAAATTTTGATCACCCAAAAAAAAGATACACCATGAAAGATAGACATATTTACACTTCAAAAAATAGCTATAAAAAGGCATAGTTAGAAAATAAATAATATGAAAACCTTATATTAGTCAGAAAATTTGAAAAATTATATTTTTAGAAAGAAGAAACTCTGCTCTACGTCGTGGTATAATTTTTTTAAAAATGGATCGATTTTTTCTTTTGATTTATCATAGAGGAAGTAGCATTTTTACATTTTCTTACAAAAACATTTTTTGTTGTGTTTGGATAGGTCCATGCCTTAAGCTTGGGATCCAAACCGGATCCCAAGCCTTGAGGCATGGCTTGGGAAAAGAGAAAATGCAAAACGTGTATGTGTTTTTCTTTGTTTTATATATTGTGGCCCCCAACATCCCTTTCATCTCTTTCACGGGAATTCTAAACATCTTATTTTGTCTAGCAATTTTCTCTACATTCTTGCATGATTTTTTAGTAGTTCATTTTGTCCCCTACCCCACTAGTTGATTTTTTCTAATCATGGGTGATAAACATTGAGCTAAGGACAAGAGGAAAGTCAAGAACAAGACACTGGAGTAATTGGAAGAGAAGAGAATAAAGAAATTCGAAGAGAATGTAAAAACTTCAAGCGGGGGCAAGGTACATCCGCTATATCAAATGTAGCTAATGTATTAGAAAATGGGGATGAAATACATAATGAAAATGTAGAGAATAATGATTTTGCAATGAATAATGATTTTGTAATGAATAATGATATTGAATTGAATGATAATGTTGGTATGGATGAAGAAATTGATATGAATCCAATTGTTGAACCCTTACTTGAGAATCCAAATGTTAACCTTGAAATTTGTATGAAAACACTGAATGAAGAAAGTAACCTTGTAAATGAATCTTCACCTCTAAGAACACCTCCTTCCATTTTGTGAAGAAAACCAATTCACTTAATTGAAATTGATGAAAACATTATAAAACCAATGCCTAACAAAATGTCTGAAAGAAATGCGAGAAAAAAGCTAGTGGAATTTGGGATAATTACTTTGAGAATTTAAATGACACACAAAGATGTCAATTATTTTTTTCATTGATGAAATTAATTAAGATGAGACCTATAATGAAGACCCTAGGGTTAAAAACATCTAATGTTGTTGATCAAAATGCGTCAATTGTTGAAAACATACATAAATCATACCAAACTATAGGTGGCAAAAGACACACCAAAGATAGTAATGCTACATGATGTGCACTTACTAATTGTATAGTAAGTGATAAAACAATTAATAAACACTTGATTAGAAAAACAAGCAGTGCTTTAAAGCTAAACAGAAAAACACTAATGAAAGCAATAGAGAGACGTAAATGTCTTGAGTTAGTCAATAACACTAACTATTGGGATTTCTCTAGTAGACTTCCATGAAAAGACAAGAATACATCTGATATTCTAAAATAATTAATTGTAAAATTTTGGAATGAGAACACAAGGGTGTCACCAAATAGAAGAGATAGAGTAAATAAAAGAATAGGTTCTCGATAATCATGAATCGTGTGCAAAACATTTCTTAGATATGACTCAAAAAGAACTTTTCTCTAAGTTTAAGAATGAAAATCCACAAATTAACATTAGCCAAAGATTCTTTGAAATGAGCAAACCCTTTAATGTGAAAATCAATCACTCACATACCACTTGTTTTGCATTGCATCATGTTGAATTTTCTATGCATTATGATGTTTTTTGTCAAATATGTCATGTTTTTCATAATGACATCATGTTGCAAGAGTGTGGAATAAATGTCCCACAAAAATATTCAAGGGAATTTATTCCGACAATATTTTGTGAAAAATCAACAAGACAATTTTTATAACAAAGCATGTTTGGATGGAACATGCAATGTATGTGGTGGCTTGCCAAATCTGAAAAGTTATATCCACGAGGAGAGTACATATTCAATAGGAAAATAATTGGTTGATTTCACCAAATATAAATCGGTGGCATATCAATTAAAATATGGAAAAGAATCTAAGAGGTGTGAGCTTGTTAGAAAACAATTATATGTATCAGAATATATGGTCAAATTCAAGAGGAAATTTTTTTATGATTATGCAAGGCACACACATAGAGTTCAATGGTTGGATGAACAATTCAAGTTAAGAAAGGACACATTCCCACTTGGTACTATTGTTTCATTAGTTGACTTCATAAATAATTACACAATGCAACCACAAATGGAGGTTCAGTCTCAATATTATAACTCAGTGCAAGTTTCTATTTTCGTGCATATAACATTCATGCACTCTCCTGAAAGAAATGAGCAAGATCAAAAATATTAAGAGAGTTTCATTTCTACATCATTAACGATCGGACACATTCCACATAATATGTACAAGGGTGTTTCCAGGTGTTTTATGTGAACTTGAATGAGAGGAACATTAGTTTCGATCAACATCACATTTGGTCAGACAACTACACATCACAATTCAAGAATGCATAGATGTTTTATTGGCTAAGCAGGATACACAAAGAAATAAATGTACAACATATCTAGATTTTTACTAAGGTAGGGCATGGAAAAGGTGAGCATGATGGTATAGGAGCATGTGTGAAAATAACGCTTGCAAGAGAAGAGTTAAAGTTCAAGGATGGTGCTAAATTTACATATGTAAAAAAATATTCTTGATTGGTGTTTCAAGAATATGGGCCATGAATCTAAAGAGAGATCAATGGTTTGTATATATTTTTGGTTGATAGAGGAACAACATCTGACAAACTTTGAAGATTGTATGATGATTCAAATGCTTACAGGATCAAGTGATATGCACTCATTCCATAGTTTAGATGCAAATGCTTGGACTATTTATACTAGGTGTATGACATGTATTTGTATATCATGCATTGATTTTTCTGGAATGAATGTGAGTCATAGTAGTGGGTAGATGAATGAAATTTTAGACCTCTAATTTCACTCGACACATATCAAGTTCCTCGAGCATTACAACTTGTAGGCTCTTTAGATGAAATGACAACATCACCTAACTTTGACCAAGTCTCGATTTAGTGCAACAAGGTACATACATATATGTACATGCCATATTTTAGATTTATAAATTATTAAATGGTTAACTCTTAATGTATTTTTAAATTGACTAAACAATTTTATTTTGTGATATATAGGGCACGTTTTTTGTAGTTATTGTGAAATTCAATGAAGAGGGAATAGACTAATTCTTGTCTCGTTGTGTAGAGGGGAAAAATTTTGACTTCCACAATCATTGATGGTGAAGACCTTGAGTATCCCACTAGATCAATGGTAGTCACTGAACTTGACTTCACGATTTCCTATCAAAAAAATCAAACATTTGGTTGTTTGAAGAATATGAATCACATCGGAAGATACTTCACTTTTCACATTTGATCCTTGCAAAAAATATTAAATTGATCAAATATCGAGGTCGGCCATCAAACAAGAATCATGGAAGGTTCGTGAATCGATCATGAAGAAATTCTTGCAATCGTCAAGAATAGAGTTGATCCTTGTGGTTCATTGGATTGAATTTGCAAAGGTATGTTATACATGAATTTAATTTGAATATTTACTTAAATGATTTTCTTTAAATTTTGTATGATTTAAAATTCTATTTAATTGCTTACTAACATGTTTATGTAGGTTAGTAGTGCCAAAAAAGCTTTCACCTTCACATGGTTGGCACTGTCAATAGAGAATTTATTATTCTCGAACCCAAATGAAGCTAAGAGAAATTAAATATTAGAAAGGAACAAAAATAGAAATTCTAATTTCACCACCTATATAGTAAAAATATCGTATTAAAATTCTTATTTCAACACCTATATTGTATAACCACCTATATTATTCAAGTGATTGACAATGAAAACCTTACACCGACTCGGTCTCAATGGAGATGGAGAAAATCACGAGAGGATTTCATAGAGGGATTCAACATGGAGGTCTCGAATCTGATGAGATGTCTCTAGGTGCCACGGAGTCCGAGAAATCACCCATCAAAGATATGGCATGTTTGGGCCTCAGGGCTCTTAAGCGACTACGCCCGGACGAGGTAGCCTGAAAGCACGGGAGTGTAGGGAACCAAAAAAATCCTCCACTAGCATTAATTTGGCCACACTAACATGTTGGTGTAATTGGTTTGGTCCCACGAGCTTCCATTTGCAAACTACACCTCTGGCAACCCTACACTGACTCAAACTGCACTATTTTGTGCATTTGCAAACAATAGGACAATGAGAGAACTGAATGGAGATAGAGAAAACCGTAATATGATTTCGTGGAGGGCTTCAACTTAGAGGTCTTAGATCTAACAAGACATCTCTAGGTGCCACGAAGTCTGAGAAATCACCCGTCGAAGATATAGCGTGTTTTGGCCTCATGGCTCTTAAGGGACTACACCCAGGACGATGTAGTCCAAAAGCATGGGGAGCATAGTGAACCAAAAAAATCCTCCACTAGTGTTCACCAAGCCACCCCAATGTGTTGGCATATTTGGCTCAGTCCCATGACCTTCCGTTTGTAAACTACGGTCTCTCACAGCTCTATATTGACTTAGACCGCACTATTTCAATGCGTTTGTAAAAACAAGGATAGAAAGAGAACCAAATGGAGATGGATAAAACCGCGAAGTGATTTCGTAGAGGGCCTTGACATGGAGGTCTCATATCTGATGAGACATCTCTAGGTGCCATGGAGTCTGAGAAATCATTCGTCGAAGATATAGTGTGTTTTGGCCTCGGGGATCTTAAGGTACTACGCCTTTGGATGAGGTAGCCCGAAAGTGCGGGGAGTGTAGGGAAATAAAATAATCCTCCACTAGCATTTACCTAGCCACATTGATGTGTTGGAATAGTTGGTTCAGTCCCATGAGCTTCCGTTTGTAAACTACAAATTCCTCTGCAACCCTACACCGACTCAGGCATCGCACACTATTTCGTGCCTTTGCAAACAATATGACAGCGAGATAATCAAATGGAGATGGAGAAAACTGCGAGAGAATTTTGTAGAGGACCCTGACATGGAGGTATCAAATATAACAAGACATCTCTAGGTGCCACAAAGTCGAAGAAATCACTCTTCGAATATATAGCATGTTTTGGCCTCAAGGCTCTTAAGTGACTACAATCAGACGAGGTAGCCCAAATCATGAGGAGCATAGGAAATGAAAATGAATCCTCCACTAGCATTCACTTTGCCACCTCAATGTGTTGGCATAGTTGGTTTGGTTCCATGAGCTTTCGTTTGTAAACTATGCCTCTAAGTAGCCCTACACTGACTCGAGATTGCACTATTTTGCGTGTTTGTAAACAATAGGACAATGAGAGAACCGAATGGAGATGGATAAAAATGTGATAGGATTTCATAGAGGGCCCCAACATGGAGGTCTTAGATCGACGATACATCTCTAGGTGCCACGGAGTCCAAGAAATCACCCCTCAAAGATATGGTGTGTTTTGGCCTTAGGACTCTTAAGGACTACGCCTGCACAAGGTATCCCAAAGCATGGGGAGCGTAGGGAACCAAATCAAAGCCTACTCTAGCATTAACTAAGCCACCCCAATGTTTTGGCATAGTTGGTTTGGTCCCATGAGATTTTTTTTGAAAACTACAGAGATTCTCTGACAACCCTACACTCACTCTCAACTACACTATTTCATGCATTTGCAAAAATAGGACAACGAGAGAACCGAATGGAAATGGAGATATTTTCATAAAGGGCTTCAACATGGAGGTCTCGGATCTAAAGAGACATCTCTAGGTGCCATAGAGTCTAAGAAATCACCCACAAAGATATGGCGGGTTTGGGCCTCGTGGTTCTTAAACAACTACGCCCAGATGAGGTAGCCCGCTAACACGGGAGTGTAGTGAACCAAAATGAAGCCTCCACTAGCATTCACCTAACCACCCTAAGCATGTTGGTGTAGTTGGTTCAATCCCATGAGCTTCCATTTGCAAACTATATCGTCTAGCAGCCCTACACTGACTTAGACTACACTATTTCCCACCTTTGCAAATAATAGGACAGCGAGAGAACCGAATGGAGATGGAGAAAACCACGAGAGGCTTTCGTAGAGGGATTCAACATGGAGGTCTTGGATCTGACGAGATGTCTCTAGATGTCATGTAGTTTGAGAAATTACCCGTCAAGATATAGCTTGTTTTTACCTCGGGCTCTTAACCGACTACACCTGCAGACGAGGTATCTTGAAAGCACGGGAGTGTAGGGAACCAAAACAAAGCCTACCTCATCCGATCGTAGTCCCTTAAGAGCCCTAAGGCCAAAACATGTTATAACTTTGACGGGTTATTTCTCGACTCCATGGCACCTAGAGACGTCTCATCGATCCAGACCTCCACGTTGGGGCCCTCTACGAACACCTCTCTCGGTTTTCTCCATCTCAATTTGGTTCTCTCACTGTCATATTTTTGCAAAGGCACAAAATAGTGCAATCTTAGTCAATGTAGGGTTGATAGAGGCTGCCAGTTTGTAAACAAAATCTTGTGGGACTAAACCAACTATGCTAACATGTCGGGTGGCTAGGTAAACGCTAGTGGAGGCTTGTTTTTGGTTCCCTATGCTCTCATGCTTTCGACCTACCTCATCCGGCGTAGTCCCTTAAGAGCACTTAGGCCAAAACATGTTATATCTTCAACATGTGATTTTGGAATCCTTTTACCTAGTGATGTCTCGTTAGATCTAAGACCTCCACATCGTCAGCCTCTACGAAATCCTTTTGCATTTTTATCCAACTCCATTCGGTTGTATCATTATCCTATTGTTTGTAAATGTGAAAAAGTGTAGTCTAAGTCAAGATAGGGTTGCACAGAGGTTGTAGTTTACAAACGAAGCTTTTGGGACCAAACCAACTATGCCAACACATCGGGTGGCCTAGTGAACACTTGTAGAGACTTTTTTTTTCATTTACTACTACTCCCCCGTGCTTTGCTACCTCGCCAGCGTAGTCCCTTCACAAATCCCGAGGCCAAAACGTGCTTATATCTTTGACAGTGATTTCTCGGACTCCATGGAACCTAGAGATTTCTCATGAGATCCGAGACCTCCATGTTGAAGCCCTATACCAAAGCCTCTCATGTGGTTTTCTCCATCTCCATCTGGTTCTCTCATTGTTCTATTGTTTACAAAACGCCCAAAATAGTGTAGTCTTAGTCGGTAAGATACGACTATCGGACATTGTAGTTTGTAAACGAAAGCTCATGGGACCAAACTAACTATGCCAACACATTTGGTTCACTAGTGATTTCTATTGGATGCTTTTTTTTTTCCCTACACTCCCATGCTTTCTGCTACCTCTTCCGGGCGTAGTCACTTAAGAGCCCGAGACCTAAACACGCCATATCTTCGATGGGTGATTTTTGGGATTCCATGGCACCTATAGATGCCTCGTCAGATCTGAAACCTCCATGTTGAATCCCTTTACGAAAGCCTCTCATGGTTTTCTCCATATCCATATGGTTCTCTCGTTGTCTTTTGTTTTCAAATGTGTGAAATAGTGTAGTCTCGAGTCGGTGTCAGATGTACCGCGACGATGCTATAGTTTGCAAACGGAAGCTTGTGGTACTGAACCAAGTATGAAAACACATCGGGGTGGCTAGGTGAATGTTAGTGGAGGATTCATTTGGTTTGTTACGTCCCTCCGTGCTTTCGGGCTACCTCGTCCGGGGTGTAGTTGCTTAAGATCCATAAGGCCCAAACATGCCATATTTTCAACGGGTGATTTCGTTGACTCTGGCACCTAGAGATGTCTCATCGATCCAAGACATCCATGTTGAATCCATCTACAAAATATTCTCATGGTTTTCTCCATATCCATCTGGTTCTCTCGTTGTGTTATTGTTTGCAAACACGTAAAATAGTGCGAAATGAGTCAACGATGATCAAGCTAGATGTTGTTGTTTGCAAACTAAAGCTCATGGGACAAAACCAACTAGTCCTAGATGTCGGGGTGTCCAAGTTAACACTAGTAGAAGCTTAATTTTGGATCCCTATGCTCCCGTGTGTTTTGGGCTACCTCATCCAGGGGTGGCGAAGTCGCTTAAGATCCCCGAGGCCCAAACATGACATATCTTTGACGGTGCTTTCTTGACTCTGTGGCACCTAGAGATGTCTCGTCGAGATCTAAGACCTCCTGTTGAATCCCTCTACAAAAATGTCTCTTAGTTTTCTCCATATCCATCTGGTTCTCTCGTTGTGCTATTGTTTGTAAACACCCTAAATAGTGTAGTCCGAGTCGATTGTATGGTCATAGATGTTATTGTTTGTAAACAAAGTTCATGGAACACAACCAACTATGCCAACAGATTGGGGTGGCTAGTGAATGCTAGTGGAGGCTTTGTTTTGTTTCCTTATGTTCCATGTGCTTTCGAGCTACCTCTGTATGAGCGTAGTTTACTTAAGAACCCGAGGCCCAAACACGCCATATATTCGACAGGTGATTTCTCATACTCCATGGCATGTAGAGATGTCTCGTTAGATCTAATACATCCATGTTCAATATCTATAAGAAATACTCTTGCATGGTTTCCCATCTCCATCTAGTTCTCTCATTGTGCTATTGTTTGCAAACGCACGAAATAGTGTAGTCTGAGTCAGTGTACGCAGCCGATGTCAGAGTTTGCAAACGAAAGCTCGTGGGACCAACTATGCAAACACATCAAGGTGGCCAGTTGAATGCTATTGGAGGCTTCTTTTTGGTTCCCTACACTCCCATGTGCTTTCAGGCTACCTCGTCCAAGCGTAGTCGCTTAAGAGCCCGATGTCCAAACATGTCATATCTTCGACGGGTGATATCTCGGACTACATGTCACCAAGATATGTCATGTCAAATCCAAAACCTCCATGTTAAATCCCTCTATGAAAATCCTCTCATGGTTTTCTCCATCTCCATATGGTTCTCTTGTTGTGCTATTGTTTACAAATGCGTGAAATAGTACAGTCTAAGTCGATGTACGGATGCTGCCGGACATTGTAGTTTGTAAAAAAAAGCTCGTGGGACCAAAATAACTACACCAACACATCAAGGTGGCCAATTTAATGCTAGTGGAGGCTTTGTTTCAGTTCCCTACACTCCCGTGCTTTCAGGGCTACCTCGTCCTGGAGTAGTCACTTAAGAGCCCCGAGGCCCAAACATGCCATATCTTCGACTCGGTGATTTCTCGACTCCATGGCACCTAGAGACATCTCGTTAGATATGGGACCTCCATGTTGAATCCCTCTTTGAAATTCTCTCTTGGTTTTATCCATCTCCATCTGGTTCTATGGTTGTTCTATTATTTGTAAACACGTGAAATAGTGCAGCTTGAGTCAATGTATGGCTTGTTAGACGATGTAGTTTGCAAATGGAAGCTTGTGGGACCGAACCAACTATGACAACACATCTAAGTGGCTATGTGAATGCTATTGGATGATTCATTTTGGTTCCCGAAGCTCCCAGTGTTTTGGGCTACCTCGTCAAGCATAGTCGCTTAAGATCCCTAAGGCCCAAACACGCCATATCTTCGACGGTGATTTCTCATATTCCATGGCACCTGTGAGACGTCTCATCAAATCCTGACCTCCATGTTAAATCCCTCCAGCCTCTCTCATCTCCATCTCATTCTCTCGTTGCTCTATTATTTGTAAACATGTGAAATAGTGTAGTCTGAGTGAGTGTACGATCTACTAGAGGTTGTATTTTTCAAACGATAGCTCGTGGGACCAAACCAACTACGCCAAGATGTCGGGTGGCCAGGTGAATGCTGGTGGAGGATTTATTTTGGTTCCCTACGCTCCATGTGCTTTCGGCTACCTTGTCTGGGCATAGTCCCTTAAGAGCCTTGAATGACTAGATTGGCTTAAGAATGAATTTGATAGGGGTATGTCTAAGAATAGACGGAGTTATCAATCGCCTAGTAAATATTTCTTGTTTAGTTCTGATGGGATTCATCTAGCCTACACTTAGTGACCTTCCATTCATTGATAATTTATGCTATGATAAACTCATGGATGCTTTCAAAATCCCCTTAAAAGGATAGGGGTAGTTATCAAGCCTAGTGAAGGGTGTGATGTTATTTCCAAATAACTTGAAATGCCTACAAATTTAAAGGTAATAACACAAATTGGAAAGGATTAGACAATCAAGAATCATTGAGTGTCCAATCGAAGAATGTCATTGCATCTGGAGACATTCTCAGCATTGGAGTAATGTATATGGAGAGACATTCTTAAAATATCAACAGTTGAAAGGCATCAAATTGTGACGACTCTCAAATGTTTTAACAGGGAGAAGACTACGAAGCATAGAAGAATGTAGTAAGTGCATGATAAGATAGAACCAATACAAAGATACCATGAGAAAGAAGAAGCACAAGTAAGGTAAATACACATATACACATTGATAAATTGAATGAATAATTACTTAGATTAGGTAACTCTTTATATACATACATTATATAAATATTGATTTCCAAATTTTGATGCATATTATACATTGAAAATGCTAGTACATGTACATCACCAATAAATGAAAAAATAATCCATAATGTCTTAAATATTTTCAAGTGCACATCATATTAGTTTCATGCGAAAATAATCTTAAAATGTAAGGTCTCATACAAAATTATCAAGTTCCAAATAGTATTTTAATGTGCATAATAAATTAAAAATTCCAAATAGGTCATATACCATTAAGTTCAAATGCCATATAGGGGTACATACAATGCCATGCACATAGGCATATAAAAACAATGTCATGTAACACATATATATTTCCTACTCATAAAATCTTTCCCTCTCTTGGCCTTGCTCGAAGAAGGCCCTCCCTTAGATGAAGATGGAGATCCATGAGATGACTTTGATCATCCGAGCCCATGCTTTGAGTCCTCTTCCACTAAATACTTTCCTGTAGATGAGCCTGTAAATGCAAACAATGTTTTTTTGTCAAAACTTAATTTATATATGTTTTCAACATGTATTTAATACCATGCTAGAATGAAATTATTTACATAAATACACAAACTTACCGCAAGTTGTCGATCACACCAAATTTCCATCTCGTGCTCGGGATGAGTCATCGAGCTCTGAGTAGACGAAAGGGGGTACGAAGATGACAAGATGGAGGAGTCCGTGCCATCGAAGTCAAAATGGAGGGGTTGAAGTTCCCTACATACACATAAGATCAAAAATCTATAACATCGAATTAGCAAAAATAGAACTAAGTACATGTATGTACATAATGACAATATTTTAACTAATTTATCAATATAGAACTATTGTTTTTAGCCTACCACGCCTTTGTGAATCAAATGAACAGGGTTGTTACACTGTCATGCAAGTAACTCCTGCATATACACAATGAAGGACATTATTAACATAATTTAATAATTCTACAATGAAAGACATTACTAACATGTAATTTAACATAATATGAATTACACGAGAAATTTAACAAAATTTACATGTTGTTTGAATACCTCAAAGGTGAGTTGTTACACAAATGAAATCGCAAAGCACAACACCTTTATCTACTTGTCACAAAGATGGTGGGGTGTCTAGTGAAGTCAACATCTTTATCAAACATGTATATCATGTGAGTTAGATGGACATACAAGAACATACATATATTTGACTTCAAAACTAATATATATATATATATATATATATATATACAAATGTAAACATACACACACACACACATGTATGTGAAAATTTTACATAATTAACATTCTAAATTACCTCTATGAATGTATGTGTATGCATGGTGCTTACCGCCTATGGTCGGGATGAAGATGCGCCTCCCGCACACTGTAATATCAATGCATATACATGTACAAATACAATTATTTCAAAAATTTAACATATATAAGTAAATCAAGTACTCCAAACTTTTTGTAACACACATAACAAAACATAACAAATTTACCTATGAAGGTGACACCGATGAATGTAATCCAAATGTCTCACTCAAAAGGACATCTGACATAATGACATTATCGTGTGCACTTGACTAGCACCAAGTGCACCAAAATCAATACACATGAAATTATCATCCTCATTGGGCCCCAAACATATGCTACCACATGATGAGCAAAGATGTGACCTCATGTTAGTACTCCTCGAGGGAATACCCTATGTGCTGCTTAGAGTAGGTATTTACCTTAGCTCATGTTCACCTAGGTACATTATTTACCTTTATTATATTTATCCTCACCCACTTATGTGTGGATATTTCTTTTATTTATTTAGATATTAGGAGATATTATCTAGTTGTTAGGTATAGTTCTTTCCTTGATCTATGGTATTGACTAGTTCTTTCCTAGATCTATGGTATTGACTAGATCCTTGATGTCTAGTTCTCTCATAAATCTATGGACTTGACTAGTTCTTTGATAACTAGTTCTTTCCATGATTTATGGCTTGATCTACGACCTTGACTGGTTCTTATATTGTTATTCCTTGCCTATATAAACAAGGCTCATTCTCATTGTATTTTATTGAGTTCCATAATAATATATGATATTGCCGCTCATTTGTTTGCAAAAGTTTTGTGTAAAGTTATTCTAGTGAATTGCTTTCATCTTATTGATCATGGTGTTTGATTAGCATCTATGTTCTTGGCTTGGTACGATCTGGTTATTGTTCTTTTTATGGTATCGAGAAGGAGATTGCAAATTGACATTCGTGTCACCTGAAGTTTTATTTTGTAAATAAATTTATTCATATATTCATATATTTCAGGATTTGCTTGTATTTTGTTGATGCATGCATTTTTATGCAAAACAAAGGCTTCCATTGATCTAGAAGGTCAAAACCCTCGAGATCGATCAAACCATCAACCACTACGGAGGCAATCATTTTTTTGGTTTTTGTGTTGTGCGGAATCTTAGATTTGCCTCGGATTCGCACCGTACGGAAAAGGAAAGGAAGAAAATTGAAATCCTTAGCCCCTGGTCACATGAAGGCTTAAAGCTTGTGATTCCTACTAGTAGGTGCTTAACTCCAGCCCCCTTTCATTTTATTTGTGTGGTGAAGGCAATAGCATTTTATTCTATTTTAGTGGAAACTAAAATAAATAGTAGAGCATAATATTGAAAACCTTGTATCTTTTGATCGGTATCTCGGTTTTGAGTGCTGATTTTTGCAAAAGTGCGTAGTTTTTTATGCTCTTTCCATTGGAAATATTTATTTTGAGAATAACACTATAATTATAAAGTGCCATATTATAACACGCACTCATTATAAAGTGCCAAAATCTGGGGGCTCTTGTTGCATTTTGGGGTCTTGTTGCATTACTTGGTTCTTCCATTTCTTTTGGTGATTTTTTTAAGACGTAGGCGTTATAACACGGCATCTACTTCTACATTAACTCATGTTGAACCATTAACAACACATAATTACCACACATGGAAACTAAGAATGGAAACAATAATTAAGCGAAAAGGATTATGGGCTTTAACTTAGTGTGACTCTCCTTTCAAAATATGGGAGAAATTGGAGGATTTATTTGGTAAGGTGGATTACATGAGAGCTATGCAACTTGAAATTGAGATCACCTCTCTTAATCCTGAAGATTTTCCAACAATTATAGACTATCTTACTAAGTTCAAGCATTTGTTGACACAATTGAAGGGGAGTGGAAGAGATAAGAAAGATGAAGAGTGTGTTTACTTGATTCTATCCAAGTTGAGAGGACCATTCCAAATTTTTCTTCTACCTTTTTCTTTAGCATGGATGCCTTAGGTGACACATTCAAAATGCCTAACTTAGAAATATTTTGTGAAAGACTTACTAGGGAAGAATCCAAATTATCTCACCTTGAGTCTTCCACCTCTCAAAAACATTAGTTGATCTAATCCTAAGGGCAAGGGAAAACCAAACAAAAACCAAATCCACACCTTCTCATCTCAAAATTCTTCTAAACCTAAAGAAAACAACTCAAAACCCAAGGAGTCTTCTAAATCCAAGAATAAGTTTAGTTTCATGTTCTTTTTTGTGGGGGTAGTAATCATGAAGAAAATAGGTGTTATAAGCGAATGCAAGCCTTAGAGGATGCAGTCAAGAAACACAAAATTTCTATCTCCACTCCACCTCCTTCTAATCAGCATGGAAAAGCACTTAATGTTGTTGGAAGATCTCAGTCACCACTTGTAAGACAGTTGGTTATAGATTTTGGTGCTTCTCATCACATGACTTCTTCCAAGGAGTCTTTTGTTTCTCTAGGTTTGAGTTCTACTTCCAAAATTGAGGTTGGAGATTCTTCCTTTCTTTATGTTGAGGAAAAGGTGATATACAACTTGATGGTGGAAATATCCAAGATGCACTATATGTTCCTAACATCACTACAAATTTGCTTTATGTATATCAAATTTGTCATTCTAGTCAAGGGAAAATAATGACTTTTACACCACATGGGGCAGAAGTAAGAACTTTGTTGGAGCCTTTTTCACTTGTTGCTCAAGGTATTGTTGATCATAGTTCTAGACTATATCACTTTGAGGGTTTTGATGACACTTCTTCTATAGGGACAGGATTGGTTTCTCATTCAGATTCAGAGAGTAAGCTTTGGCATGAAAGATTTAGACATCTCAATTACAGATATTTGAAGGAGTTGAGCACTCATGGTATGGTAGATGGTCTTCCTAGAGTTTCTTGTCTTGAGGAGTTTTCTTTGGCTATGCATTAGGGAAACAACACCAAGATCCATTTCCTAAGAATTTTTCCAAGAGATTTTCTTCACCACTTGAGCTTATGCATAGTGACTTGATGGTTTTTCCTACCCCCTCTTTCAATGGAGCTAAGTATGCACTTACATTTATTGATAATTTCTCGAGGCATACTTGGGTTTATTTTCTCAAGTACAAAAATTGATGTTTTTTCACACTTCAAAGTCTTCAAGCCTTTGGTCGAGAAACAATCTTCTAGTTGCATAAAGAACCTTCACACTTGATAATGGGGGAGTACTTCAACGATGAGTTTTCTAAATTTTTGGCAACTCAAGGCATTATTCACCAACATTCTATTCCTCATACTCCACAATAGAATGGCTTAGCAGAAAGGAAGAATAGAACTTTGAAGGAAATGGCTAACTGTATGATGCATTCTAGAGATTTACCTCCTATCTACTGGGAAGAAGCAATTAATTGTGCTAACTATATTCAGAAATTGCACACCACATAGAAACTTGAGCATTTGACTCTAGAGGAAGCTTGGTCCAACACTAAGCCAGATGTCTCATTTTTTCGAGTCTTTAGGAGCCATGCTTGGGCCTTTGTGCCAAAGAAGAAAAGGAAAGCTTTGGATAAGAAGAGTAAACCCTTGATCTTTGTAGGGTATTGTGAGGACATGAGAGCTTATCATCCTTTTAGATCCCGATACTCATGATATTCTTTTTCGAACACATGTTCGATTTGATGAGCGCTTTCACTCCTCATGATTCTTCATCTTCTTCCATGCCTCCTTCTTCTTCATCTCATCTTGAGGATCTTTCTTTGAGGAGATTGATGAGGAGGTTATAGATGTTGTTGAGGATCCTATTCCCACTGATGTTGTCACTATGCCTAAGTGGGCTCATACTACAATTTTCTGAGGCAACACCTTTCATAGAGGATCTTCCACCCACTAGGCATCATCATGCACATTATACAGGTTCTAGACTTTTATGTCAGGTAGTTTCTAGGATCCATAGTCTTTTCAAAGGCTCATGGGATACAGGAGTGGGATGATGCGATGATAAATTGAGTATTCTTCTTTGATGAAGAATCATACTTGGGATTTGGTATCTCTTCCTAAAGGAAGAAATATGGTTAGGTGTAAGTGGGTATACTGAACCAAATACGTAGTTGATGGGTCCATTGACAAGTATAAGGCTCGTCTTGTTGCAAAGGGTTTTTCACAAGTCGAAGGTATTGATTACTCTGAGACTTTTACACCCGTTGCCAAGATGGATTCTGTATGCCTTGTACTTGCTATTGTTGCATCACAGGGGTGGCCCATATACCAGATGGATGTGAAGAGTTGCCTTCTTACATGGAGATCTACAAGAGGAAATATATATGGAGCAACTGGCTGGATTTGTTCAGGATTCTTCTCTTATTTGTAGGCTCAAAGGTCTCTCTATGGTCTCAAACAAGCCCTCGGGCTTGGTATGAGAAGATGGATTATTTTCTTCTATCTACTAGTTTTGTTCATTGCCACTCCATCATACAGTGTATCTCCAGCATGTTGGTGAGGATATTGTGATACTTGTCTTGTATGTTGATGATTTGTTACTTACTGACAGCTCTTCTTCCCACATTTAGAGTATTCAGAGGGCTCTTTCTACACAATTTGACATGACAGATCTTGGTTATTGCATTATTTCCTTGGTTTGTAGATTTCTCAGATAGATTCAAGGATTCATTTGAGTCAACAAAATACACCCATGATCTTCTTAGGTGCTTTGATATGGCTGATTGCAAGCCAAGTCCATCTCCTTTTCAGTCTGGGGTTACTCTTACATCCACATGTACCACACCACTTTGTGATCCTACATTGTATAGGTAGTTGGTTGGGAGTCTCATGTACTTGACCCATACTCACCCTGATATTTCATTTGTAGTAGGGCTTGTATCTCGGTTTGCACATTCTCCTCATAGTAGTCATAGCAAAGATACTAAAAGGATTTTGCATTATTTGCATGCAACTTCCCTCTTTGGCCTACACTACACTAGGGGTTCTACTTAGTTGGTTGGGTATAAAATTCAGATTGGGCAGGTTCTATTGATGACAGGAATTCCACTTAGCTATATTTTTGTCTTGGTTCTTCTCCAGTTGTTTGGGCATGTAAAAAAGCAATAGGCTATTGCACTTTCATCTTCAAAGGCAGAGTACAGGTAGTAGTTATAGCGAGTCAGTAGATTCTTTGCTTCAAAAGTTATTGACAGAGTTTGGATTCCCATAGGATTCACCAACTGTACTTTGGTGTGACAACCAAAGTGCAATTCACATTTCTCGCAACCCAATTGAGCACCAACGGACCAAGCATATTGAGATACACATCCACTTCATTCGTCAGCACATTTAGGATGGAGTTCTTTTCTTGGAGTACATTCCAACTCAATAGTAGGTTGCTAGACATCTTTACGAAGCCTTTTTGCATCACCTCACTACCTTGAGTTGCGTGGAATGCTTGGGGTTTTGGAATTTGTTCTTGGGGTGTTCATGAGAACATCTTCCTTCTTCTTCTTCTCTATCTTTTCCTTATAGCATGATTCTTTCCTTCTTTTGGTTTGATATTTCTTCATGGATATATTATACATGAGTACCTCATCAGGCCTAGTTTTTAGGACTCATACTATGGACATGCCACTTCTATTTTGGCCCCTAGCTTCACTTGGGGAGTGTTAGAGTAGGTATTTACCTTAGCTCATGTTCACCTAGGTACATTATTTACCTTTATTGTATTTATCCTCACCCACTTATGTGTGTGGATATTTTTTTATTTATTTAGATATTAGGAGATATTATCTAGTTTTAGGTGTAGTTCTTTCCTTGATCTATTGGTATTGACTAGTTCTTTCCTAGATCCTGGTATTGACTAGATCCTTGTCTCTTCTCTCATAAATCTATGATCTTGACTAGTTCTTTGATGACTAGTTCTTTCATGATTTATGGTTTGATCTAAGACCTTGAATTGTTCTTAGATTGTATTCCTTACCTATATAAGAAGGCCCATTCTCATTGTATTTCATTGAGTTCCATAATAATATATGATATTACTACTTTTTTTTGGAAAGGTTTATGTAAAGTTATTCGGTGAATTTCTTTCATCGTATTGATCGTGGTGATTGATTAGCATCTATGTTCTTTAGCTTGATACGATGATCTAGTTATCATTCTTTTAGTACCTCCATGAGCATCTCCTCTAAACAAATCTCCCTTTATGTCAAAAGTACAAGGGTGAGATCATCCCCTAAAGCACATGGATGTATCAATCTCTAATGTTTTCACCGCTTGAGGGACAATTTACCATGGAGTTTCAGGGATTTTTGTTGGAATCTACCCTACTAAATAGGTACACGTTATGTTGCACCATAGTTATCGATCTTATGCAAATCAACTTTCCTCGGTTTCCCTTGAAATGTCAAGAAAATCAAAATAATTTGGGATCTCGTACTATGAGGATAAACTCACAGAGGTTTAGAGTTTCCTATAGAAAAAATAGTGGAACCTCGTGGTATTATTACAAGGTGGAAAATCAAACACCATACCATCATTCCCAAAAATTATTTTTAATTAAATTAAATTATTATTATTACCAATGGATGGGAAATCATTTACATGACAACGGAATAGGAAAATTAGTGCGGGGGTCCATGAATAAGGCGCATATGAGGTATTTTGAAATTTATTTTTTCTTTACATCCACATATGACAATTTTGCAATAATAAACCCTACAACCCTCTCTGTAAGTTGTCCAATGATCAATTTTCCCCATTCCCATGTGTTAATTTGAACAAGTAATGCCTCCAATGTGTTTGCAAGAGAGGCGCGGTGGGGGTTTATAGATTGTGAATCCCTCAAATTTTGATTAAATCCTAAATTTTAATTTTCTTTTTAACTATGTGGGCTGCTTTAAATCTTCTTGACTACTGGGGTATGTTGATCAATTATGGGAGTGTCGAGAGGGATGACATGAATTCTAGCAGGTTTGGTTGATGGAATATATTCCTGACCTCTAACTATAACAATAAAAAATATGTATTCAATTCAAATTTTAATCTATAATTATCATATTTCAATGCAATTTTGAGAAAATAATTGTGCTTACCTCTTCTCCCATGAATGGTGCCATCTTCGATTCAGATCTTCTCGGTGATCCAAAATCAAAATCCTTTGAGCTTGAGATATAAACAACTAAATAATAAAACTCGAGGATCGAGGGTTCATAAAAATGATAGAGGCTCGGGCCTCTTTTGTTTATAGTAGGTGTAACGCGTATGCATTATGCAATGATCATACACTTTATGTAACGTTCACGCACTTATGCTTTTAAATTCCAAACTCCGATCAATCACAAAACGCGATCGCGGTTATAATAGAAAATGTACGCATTTTGCTTTTTTCAGATTCTCACCACTTTTTGCCCCCAACTTCGTGCACTTACCCTATAATTAGATTAAATCATTATTAATTCTTTCATTGTTTATTTGTTGTTTCATTTATTATTTAAATGACTTCTATGATTAGTATTTACCCTAACGTTATTTTATCCTATATATTTTTACATTGTTGGGATTGTTTTCAAATGAGATTGAAAGTATGTTTGTCTTACATAACTCTGACAGATGGATCGTGTGGATGTAGTTTTGATAGTCATTAATGTATAACTATTTCTCAATCATTGATCACACTACCATTCCCACATTCAATTTTTTTATTTTTTCCATCCCATATTCCTAACACATGAAAATTTTTTTAATAAGTCTTCATGTTGTTCATGTAGATATCTCATGAACCACTTCAATATTAAATTTCTAGAATAAGCACTAGTGTCATAGTTTACACCACTATTAACGCTCTTTTAGTGTCTTTTTTTGTAGTATTTCATAATTGAGCTCCAATTAAATCCAAAATTATGTCCCTTTATCTCATATTGGAATGCTCTGATCTTTCTCAAATTTTAATTTTAATATTTAATTGCAAATGAAAAATGACATGTTTAACATTAAACAATGTGTAATAATTTTGCTTGTTTCATGTTGAATAATTCCAATACCATGTTTTGTAATCTCGCACATTAGTTATCATTCCCAAAACCTCAATGAATGGACACACATGTAGTGTATTATTGTTGATGTCACCTACAAACCGAAAATCCTTTAACGAAAAATAAAAATTAAATTTCCTTTCTTTGGGTAACATTTTTAAATTAAGAAAATTATGGTGGATGATGTCCTAAGCTTACTCAATAAACAATTTCATGCCAAGAAAACATGTTCATCTCCAATGTATTATGATGGAAAAGTAAAGTCCAATTATTCATTATAACTAGTAATTGTGCATCGTTTATTCAATGTATTGATTGTTGAACATTAAATCTATCAAGTAATAGTTACTAATTAGAAAATCCATACTTTTTATTACATTAGAAATTCCTAGGGATTACCACAATCATTATTATGTGTTTCAATAACGTTAACATGGAAGGTAAACAAGAAAATAGTAACCATGATTGAAAACTTGGTATGCATTATGCACATGAGCACCAAATCAAGGGCCTACAAATACACTCTTAACTAAAAACCAAACTTTCACAGGGAAGAACTTTACATAACTCGAGACTTTAAATAATTTCACACATAAAAATGTATTTCTTCTATATGTTCATTGTAATACACCTTACATATATATATGAGAGGAATTCCAATTATTAAGGAATCTCCTAGAACCTACATATCTCCTAATCTCCTATATTTGTGAGTTATTTTAACTATATACTCACGTCAATATAATATAAAACTATATGCAATATTATATTGTTATTTCTACCAATATAATATCAACAATCTCTATTGTATTAACCATACGGTTAACAACTAACTTTATTATTTACCTTTCGATAAATATCAACTCACTATTTACCTCTCATAAATCACCCACAAACATGCGAACATTATAATTCCTAACATTCCTCTTAATTTTTACATGGTAACAATAGAAATTTCAAACTTCCTCTGCGCAACTTCCCACCTGCTTTCTCATGATCTTGCACACACTAATCAAGCTAAAGCTAGAAGAAGGAATCATACAACTTCTTATAGACCATGCACTATCGAGAACACATCTGACCAAAAGGATGGGAACACGCTCAGAATCATCTCCTATCAACCAATCACTCTAGAGAACACATCTGACCTAAGAGTGTGGGAACTCAAGTAGGAACACATCTAAGCAGCCTTCAATGGTTTTCAAGAGGCTAACCAAAAACCTAGGTATGAACAGGAACACATCTTTGCTCTACCTCATCAAGACTCATGATGTTACCTTTCACTGTGTTATTTGTTCTTCACTATGTTTTTGCATTGGGGAATTTAAGTAGGAATAATCACATACACAACTAAAAACTAGAAATGGAACATTGGATCATGTTGATCATGTTCCCCCTCAATGTGAAATTTCCACTTATTGAAAATGTTGTAAACAAAAAAAATGAAGTGCACGAAACCACACTGAAAATGATATACTCACACTATATATATGCCACCACAGATCTATGAAGCGGCCATCGTTGGTGAATGATGAGAGGTCATTGATTGACCTCCAGCCTTCGATGCCTCCATCCTCCAATAACATGCTGCTAACTCAGCCGGATTTGGATATGAATCTCAATTGTTTCCACATTGTTTATTATCTCTTCCCTCCCATGAATGAAACATTTTATTTTTCTGGACGCGGGTAACACCGAAAATGTATCCGTGAGGCAAAATTTTTTTTTTTCGACTTTTTATAGTTTTAACAATACGAATTTCACAATAACAATACTTGACTTCAATGACAATAAGACTTTACTTTTGATAATGACTCAAATTTGACTAGGTGGACTTTGGAGTATAGGACAACAATAATGATAATATAAGAAAATGGAACCAAATAACTCCTATAACTTCTAATGTTGACTATAAAATAATTTATACTTTGACGACAAGACTAAAATGTGCATACTTTAAAATCCCAACTAAAAACATTTTTAATGACAATCAAGACTCAACGTAACGATTTGACTAACCATGAGAGAAAATGACAACTATATTTGATGACTATACAACTCGACTTAGAATACAATGAAGGTTATAATTAAAGCTAGACTCTACACGACACACAAGTAAGTACTTGGATAAGAACATATTAGCATTCTTTAACCTAGAAACTCGAATAATAAAATGTGAAGGATTTATGACTATGTAATAAAAACTAAATAAGACTCGCAATATGTCCACCGGCTGTGGAAGTAACTCGATATTCACATGAACCAGTATATATATCTCTGCATTAAATGAAGCCACATATTCACGGTGAAATAATAGAGTGTGCAGCCGACTTGGAAATGTGGGTTTAATAACCACAGTTGAGGATTCCACGACGTGGCAGAATGGAACTCCAAATTTTATGCAACTGGTCATATCTAGCTAAGACTCCAGCACCAACAACAGCTCACAGAATATTTTCTCTGACTTTCAAATGATTGAAAGGGCATTCAATAAAACATAATGCTACGTGCTTGTAGATTCACCTCGGATCTAGGGTAAGCTCATAGTTGACATGCACTATCATCAACAACGCCTGCAAGTTGTATGATCTCCTTGATCTGATCAATGCACTCGACAATAGTGATGAATTCTGTGCTATATATTTCCACTGATGCAAATTAATGTGTGAATTATCAACGTTAAGAGAAGCGATGACAGTCTAAAAGGATTGAACAACACTATAATAGTGATCAACTGGATAATGCAATGTTCCATAAGTAGAACTTGGACTCTAGAGCTCGATGCCAGGACAACACAAAAGGAGAGACATGTCTGGGCTGGTGGAGAATGGTAGAAAAAAGAACCCCGGATAAGAATATGCTTGGAAAAACTGCTCACTGGGTAGCTGGATCACTTCACATGACTCAGAGAATTTAATTAATTTCACACATACAAATATATTTCTTCTATATGTTTCTTGTAATACACCTTACATATATATAGGAGAGGAATTCCTATTATTAAGGAATCTCCTAAAACCTACAATATCTCCTAATCTCCTATATTTGTGAGTTAGTTCAACAACTATACTCACGTACAATATAATAGAAAACTATATGCGATATTATATTGTTATTTCTAACAATATAATATTAACAATATTTACCGTATTAACCATACGGTTAACAACTAACATTATTATTTACCTTTCGGTAAATATCAACTTGTTACTATTTACCTCTTGGTAAATCACCCACAAACATGTGAACATTATAATTCCTAACATCCACAACTCCAATAATAATGCTTTCTGATTTTTTTACGTTATGGTATATCTTAGTGGAGAGGATAGGCTAGATTATGAGGATGAATTGTAGTGCGTGATAGGTAAGGGTAGAATCATGTCATAATAAAAAAATATTCAAGCTTCATATCTATAGACAATGGTGAAGGAGACTCTGCAAATCCTCTATGGTTAGATAAAATGTGGTTATTATGGTCAATGGCCTCGAGGCTTTCCCCCTTAGGAACAAGTCATCACGGTCCCTTAAGTATCAACGAAGAGCTCAAATTTTAAATTTGGTTATAAATTTTGAGAGTGTGTTGCCTCTTCTTCCAAGTATGCATTGTGCAATAGTTATGCTTTCAAGTGGGAATGGTGGTGAGATCATTCCCAACTTCCGATCTATTTGATATCCTCAAAATATCTTATGATATAGTATTTCCACTTCGTGTTGTTTTATTATGTAATTCCAATTAAAACATACACCACCATCTTTGCACCATGGGATAAATGAGATTTTAGAGGAGGGTATAAGTAATCATCAAAGCTCAATGGATGGTGGATTTTATAAATGTGGTATCTAATGGTAGGGGTTCAAAACTCTAGGTGATAATATTTTTTTATGTAAATTGTTGCTTGAAAATAATTAGAGAGATAAACCCAAAATTCAAAAAATCCTCCATTTCATCAACAAAATATATATTGTAAAATAAGGTCCACCACCACCATATGATCAACATTCTTCTTGATTACACTCCCGAGATAAGTAAGGCCATCGTTATCCTTAATGTATTTGAGGTAAATTAAACAAGAGGTTACACATATTTAAACCAAGCTCACCACAATTCATAGGTAATATATAGTGCTTGCTACAATAATTCAAATTTTTCATTAATTTTTATCACAATAACACCCTTTGTAGTTACAGGCAGGTTATTGCCAACACCATTAAAATTTTCTTGAATAAATTCCTATAAAATCAAGTTCCTAAAATAATTTAAATATACGCAATAACAGATTACTTATATATAGTGAATGTATAAATATAGTGAATTTCCAAGAATGAAGAACTAAAAATAACGTGTTGCTTTCATGTATCCCATATATATGTTCTTTAATATTTTAAATGGATGGTTTATATTGAATATTAGTATATTTATATTCACATCCTACTACAAATGAATGGAAAAGGGATTTTCTCTTATATATACACAATAATGATATGCCGAAAATGAATTATTCCCAAACAATACAACGCAATACAAGCCATAGGTGGCGATACCTCCCACTCCAACAAATTACATCACCTAAATGGATCGACACTTTATTACAGAATAAATACTCACTTATTTAAATATATATGTGTATTAGAAAGAAGAAAATTGCTAGAATAATGGCTTATCTTAATAAGAAAATGCAAAAAAACATGTGGTAGAAGAAGTCTCTAAAACTATCCTACACTCATTAGAAGTTATTCCAACTTTAGAAGAGTCATGGTCATAGTTAGGATAAAATTGATAGAGGAAAGGATATGTGAGGAGAATTCCCTATGCCATATTTGATATCATATTATGAATGTTCAATTCACCCACTAATCCCTTTTCAATGTTCATGTTTACATAATATTGATTGTCATTTGGATTTGGTTGTAGTGATCGGGATGGGGATGGTGTAGGTGATGGTGATGGTGATGGTGATGGTGATGGTGATGGTGATGGTGATGGTGATGGTGATGGTGATGGTGATAGCGATGGTGATGGCGAAATACATATGGCGATGGCAATGGCGATGGCGATGGCGATGGTGATGGCAATGGCGATGGCGATGGAGATGCTTGATGGCGATGGTGATGACAATGGCGATGGCGATGGCGATCCCGATGGCGATGGTGATGGCAATGGCGATGGCAATATCACAATGGAGATGGCGATGGTGATGGCGATGGAGATGGCGATGGTGATGGCAATGGTGATGGCGATGGCAATGGCGATGGTGATGGCGATGGCGATGGTGATGGTGATGACGATGGCGATGGCGATGATGATGGTGATGGAGATGGCGATGGAAATGAAAATGATAAAAATAACGTGTTGCTTTCATGTATCCCATATATATGTTCTTTAATATTTTAAATGGATGGTTTATATTGAATATTAGTATATTTATATTCACATCCTACTACAAATGAATGGAAAAGGGATTTTCTCTTATATATACACAATAATGATATGCCGAAAATGAATTATTCCCAAACAATACAATGCAATACAAGCCATAGGTGGCGATACCTCCCACTCCAACAAATTACATCACCTAAATGGATTGACACTTTATTATAGAATAAATACTCACTTATTTAAATATATATGTGTATTAGAAAGAAGAAAATTGCTAGAATAATGGCTTATCTTAATAAGAAAATGCAAAAAAACATGTGGTAGAACAAGTCTCTAAAACTATCCTACACTCATTAGAAGTTATTCCAACTTTAGAAGAGTCATGGTCATAGTTAGGATAAAATTGATAGAGGAAAGGATATGTGAGGAGAATTCCTATGCCATATTTGATATCATATTATGAATGTTCAATTCACCCACTAATCCCTTTTCAATGTTCATGTTTACATAATATTGATTGTCATTTGGATTTGGTCAGTAGTGATCGGGATGGGGATGGTGTAGGTGATGGTGATGGTGATGGTGATGGTGATGGTGATGGTGATGGTGATGGTGATGGTGATGGTGATGGTGATGGTGATGGTGATGGTGATGGTGATAGCGATGGTGATGGCGATGGCGATGGCGATGGCGATGGCGATGGCGATGGTGATGGCGATGGCGATGGCGATGGAGATGCTTGATGGTGATGGTGATGACAATGGCGATGGCGATGGCGATCCTGATGGCGATGGTGATGGCGATGGCGATGGAAATGGCAATGGAGATGGCGATGGTGATGGCGATGGAGATGGCGATGGTGATGGCAATGGTGATGGCGATGGCAATGGCGATGGTGATGGCGATGGCGATGGTGATGGTGATGATGGCGATGGCGATGATGATGGTGATGGAGATGGAGATGGAAATGAAAATGATAATGATGTCGTTGTTGTGCATGTGGAGGATTAGATGTATTGGGAGATTTGGATCGTGGGAGAGGAAAGGATGAAACTAAATCAGGAAAATTTAAATGCATGTGTGCTCCTCTTATAGATATGGTCAGGTACATCATCTAATCTAGATTCCAACTTAGAACTATATAATCTCCTTATCCATTTTTGCAAATTCTTTTCATGTACCAAATTTTGCATATCCATTATCTACAATGTGTCATCTTCCTCATACCTTTGTAAAGTGAATGAAATTTCTATCCCATTCACTTATCTTGGCATTAATGCTCACCTAAAACATTATACTTTCATATATCTCAACTTTATCTCTTAACTTATATTTGTATGAATTTGTATATCATTTATAGTTCGATAGGCATCAATTTTTATATTTAAGATCATTTAAGATCAACAATATATTACATCATGAATTTTGTATTGAGTATTGTTTTTAAGATTACTCACATCATGGAGGTTCTCACAACATCACGTTATGCAAATTTCTATATTCCCTAAATTCATCACCATTTTAGGTAGCTTCGTGAGCTTTGGGAAAGCGTTCGAAATCTATCTGGATGAAGTGTCATCGTGCCTAGGTATTTGAGTGGAAATAAAACACTAAATTTTCATTTTTGTCTTTAGGACCTCTTTTCAAATGGTCTTATAGGATGTTGCATGCGCAGATGGTGTATCTATTGACTCTAGAGATCATTGAAATTTGGGTCAATGATGGACATGATTAGTTTACACGAAGATATGGTTCTCGAACCTAATTTCAATTTACCTAAGTGGGTGAAAGATCATCTCTATCATGAGCTCTATGAGAAGTTTTTAATCCTTTTCCCAATAGATTTGTATGAGTGGTTATCACAATATGCATAAAATAAAAGTTGGGGATAAAGTCTAAGGGTTTATATGTAAGAATATTTCCAAACTTTGTTTGATGTAGGTGAATCTTGGACTCATGTTGTAGATCATTGGTGGGATTGTGTAGTGCACAATTACACTTTGGAGTACACTATCTCTATGTATTCTTATCGAAAATTTGCTGATTTTGCATTTGGGCACGAGCGTAGAGGGTCCTACTTGCACGCTATTCCTTTGAAAATTAAGATCTATATAGTGCTACTAAGTTTGGAGAAACTACCTATGGCTAGCTAAACCCAACCACTGCATGTAGGGGGGGAGCATGTGTGGTGAAAGATGGCAAAACTTATAGAAAAAAGGTAGAGAGAAGAAATGAGGCTCAAGTATAATGAAGCACGGTAGATTGAATTAGAGAAGAATCACAATGTTAAGGAGTCTATGGAGTTGTGGAGGCATATGTGGAGCTAGAGCATCATGATATCTTATCCTTAGCAAGCGCGATAGAGAATTCCTTCAGCTTTGGATGAGAGCACGTCAAAGGAGGAAAGATTGAGGACCGTAGGTGCACATCTGATCCCACCCGAGACCTAGCCCTAGCACTTGATGTTCTAATTCTAGTAGTCATTGAGATGCAGGAGAGTATAGGTAATCCAGTAGCTATGGGTAGATATCATTTTCCTTTGAATACATAAGTACATTAGACAACACATATACCTATGGTAGCACAAACTACATCATTGTTTAGGGGATTGATTGGAGGAATATTTTCCAACACATCATCAAGATAGAGTGTGGGCACGTAGAACATTGGGAATATGTATGGAAGTACTAAAATTTTGTAGAATGTGGGAGTTTATTTTAGTAGTACAATTAAGATGCAAGGAAGTACATCCACCTTTGGTCTAGTGCTCACTACGGAAGGGTCAGGTGGATTAGGAGAATGAGGAGCATTGGGATCATGTGAATCAAGTAATTCTAGAGGTGGAGGAAATACTAGTGGGTGCTATGGTTCTGGATATTCTCGGTAAGGTCCAAAACCTCATCATCCATGTCAATTTTACTACGAGATGTCTCTTCACTTTCCATAATATAGGGTATTGAAGATATAGCAAAGTATGTGCATAAGTTTGATTTTTTTATGGCACACTAAAGGAATCACATCTTCGATTAAAAAGAAAGTCATTTTTATAATACTCTTGAAGGTGCGCCCATAGTTGGTATAGAAATTACGATCCACATCGAATGGTGGTAGATTATAATTCTTTGTGCTCTATTTTTCTACCCGTTTCATATTCTAGAATTTTAGAAGAAAATTGTCATCATGCTTATGGACATTAAACAAGGGTTATCTAAGAGTGTAATGAAATATGATGCACATTTTAAAAATAAATTGTCAAATTTTTCTTATGATATACATCCTAGTCAACATGCACAATGGTTTTTGGTGGATTGTTGAATCTTTTCGGAAGGGTGCTATCTCGATAAGACTTTTCTAGATTTGTGTGATGCCTTGAAAGCATCTTTGTGTGTAGAATTAGTTGGAAGTGTGGACACTGGAGAAAGTTTGTTCTTAGAGGTGTAAGTTGCGGCCATGAAAAATCTCCCTAGTAATTCAACTCATGAGATGTGCAATGGCATATGGTGTAAAAATTATAAGTTTAAAGGACATACATATGATAGTTTCCCTCATAAATCGGTGTGCGTCATGTTGTTGGATTTTGATATCTTTTATTTGTACCATGATTCCAAAGAGATGCCCTATTTTACAAAGTGTCTAATTGGGAAGAATGTGTCTATATATTATAAGCTTTGCATAACCCATACTCATAATACCACATTTATGAATCCATTGAGACGGTGTGTGCCAAATGAGTGTGGCAAGTGGATCCAAGGAACAGGGAGAACATCATAATGAAGGGTGCACTAACTAGTATAACATAAATAGAGGATTTCTAGGGGATATAGAGGTTAAGGTCGCAGTGGTGGTAGAAGAATATTTCCTTAAGGAATGTTATACTAGTGGATCTCATGATCATTATTAGTGTGAGTTCCCTCATTAAAAAAATTCTCATTGTGTGGGAAGAAACACAATTTTGAAGAAATTTGATGGGTCATTGTAATTTCCAATCATTTAACAAATAGATTCAATTGTCAGTGTCATTCTCAAACCACGGTTGTGTCCTAGGTTGTATGCAATGCAATTGTTGTGATGGTTCTTTTTTAGAGGGTTTTAGTTTGTATTGCACTTTTGTTTCTGTTTTAATCTACGGAAATTAAATACAAATTTATGCTACTGAAATGAAAGACATAATTCAGGAAATACATATAATCTACTAAAACAACATTTCGTAATAAATATGCTTTTAAAGAAAATACTTGACCGAATTGAAATTCTCACACAAATTGAAATGACATTAAGGAAATATGTTAAATCCATGTTAAATGGTAAATATAAGACTACATTCAAATAACCATTCAAATCAAAGTGTTGGAACTCAAACTTATCATGAATAATGATCATACACGAAAATCAACCCTCCAATCTCCTTAATTGAGTGGGCCCTTGCTCTCCTTCAGGATTGAGGTACTTAACACCAATGGATACTCAAAACAACATATATATTATATTGATTCGAATAATTTCAGAACATGCTTCATCATAAGACTGTAAATAACTATCAACTAGTATATAGAATTGTACTAAAGACTATCAACTACTAACTATGAAATAGTTTTAAGAAGGTGTCTTATAGACACAATTAGTTATAGAACATGCCAAAATTATAGGAAACATATTTAACTAATAACAACCTCATTAAATCTCAATGACCTTGTAATATATCTAAAAAGTGTCCTTGTTTGTAGTTTCGCTATGCATAAATCCTCTAGAATGACATGGTGGCAAGAGACTCGGTCTTCTTGATGGTTACTCCTCAAAATTGGCAAAGAATGTGTTTTATCATCCTGCACACATCATCACATTACTCACAAAAGTAGTTAGTGGGAATTCCTATGGTCATTAGTTCACATGAGACAAGAACAAGAGAAATGCATCAATCTTACTTAGGATACAACTATCTAGAACATTCCCCATGCATTAATTAACACATTTAGGAGAAAATAAATAGTCATATGGATGATATAATAAGTCAATTTATACACTCATCATCTCCCTTGCACTTTACCTTTTGCATGTCCTCATGCAAACTCATCTATGTCTTGCTCTTTGTCCAAGTTGTTGTGCCATATCATACTCCTTGAATTGGTCTACATATTGTTTCTTTATTCCTTTACACCCCTGAGTTCCCAAGATAACTTCTTCCCATGTTGTGAAACTATCATGATATTGGGCAGCATTATTCTACTAGGTAGTCATGGGACTGAGGAAAAGGGGAGGTCTTACTTACATGCCAACCCATTCATTATTGTATTCTTTTACACCTTTTTCTACCAACTTTTGAATGATTACAACAAGTGCATCACCCCTCCTCATACTCCAACTGAGGTTTTGTGGAGAGATCACTTCCCTTATTTTCAATGGTAAGCTCAAAGTGTCCCATATTTTTCATAAGCTTTCAGAGCTTCACCGAATTTTTTTGATGATAAATCTCAAAGTCTTGAACACATTTGGCTAATATCTTTGAAGTATTCTTTCCAATTCCATCTTGATAATACAAAGACCTAAAATCCTTTTTCATGGAGACATCATTATGGTGGGTAGGCCTGATATAGAAACCAATAGTTCAAGCAATTTGATTAAAAATGTTTGTTTGCTCACCCCATACAATTTGGTTCCTAATCAATGATTGAAAATATTTTAATTGAAATTCCCCATAGACAAATTAATAAAGAAATTAGGGACATTGGTAACCAACATGTTATGAAGGTAGAATTCACATAATAAATTCTAAATTTCTGAAGTACTCCCTTGATAAATTTCTAGAAATGTTTTTCCATCCGAGCCTCATGGGGCTATCCACAACATATCCTTTGTAATTTCCATGCATAGAACTATTCTTGAAGAAATAGACTGTAAACTGAAGAGGGTTTCCTATAAGCTAGAAGTTTACAAGCTAGAGGACAAACAAACTCAACAACTGATTCCAATTTCTTTTTAGCATTTGATCTTGACTCAACTTCTTCCTTAAGTTTCTTATTTTCTTAGACCAATTCCTTATTCTGAAGAGACAGTTGGTCACAATGAGCAGACAAATCATTCCATGCTTGTAACCCAATATTATTTTGCCTTTTTAAACTATCAAATTCTATTTTCAAGACAATTATTTCTCTAACATTTTCCGAGTTTGCTAAATAAATTCATTTTGCATAGACAATTGAGTATCTTCCATACCTTTTTAATTTCTTCTTTAGAGCAGGAAACTCATCCTGATACTGCTTTAGGACTTCATCTTCATGTGATTTCAAGTGACCAACCTCTATTGCAGCAGTACCGACCTCCGTTACAGCCGTTTTGGATCTCCAATATGATTTTCTGATGCTACAGGTATTTTCAGAGCTATAAACACATTTTCTAGAGCTTCAACAATGTCTAGCATATCATTATCAAGGTATTATTCTTTAAGAATGGTTGTCGTAAATTCATCATCCTTCAATTGTTCACTAGGAGAAAATGAAGTACCAACCTCAAAAATATCTTCCAAAATGGGGGTTGAACCCTCATTAAACAATGTAGGTGAGAAAATTCAGGTCTCCTTGAGGTACAAGACCTTCTTGGTCTCAATGACATAGCAGTAGGGGATGATAGTGTAATCTTTTCCTGGAAGATTAATGTACGGAGGGTTGGGTGTCCTTTCTTGTAGATTCTTCCATAGCCACATTTGAAGGTCGAGGAGTTGACTCAAGCTTCAGGTTGAACATTGGGATGTGGTTCCTTTTTTATTTTATTTTATTTAGAGCTCTCCCCTACACTTGTCTTTTCTATCTTCCTCTTAGGCCTAAAAAAATCTTGATGTGCACATATTAACTGGATGAGCCCTGGATGCTTTAGGGTAGCTTTACCACCTCCATTCTTGTATTTCTAACCCACTTTAATGATGGCATCTACAAGATATTCTAGAATATTAACCTTCAGCTCAAGGTTTGTTTGACCCTTCTTCAAATGCATGAGAATTTTCAATGTGTCACCCCAAGACCGACGGTTTCCTATCGAGATAAAATATCTTTTAACCCATGTATCAACATCCTTTTAATGACCCAATAAACTCGTTACCTAATACCTTTTAAAATACTATGGGGAGTAAGGATTATGGAAGAGCTTCCCTTTATCATGAAACAATGGTATTAAATCCTTAAGTAGGGAATTAGTTAAAATTTTGAGCCCAAAATCTTAAAGGTCGATATAAGAGAAAAATGTTATTGTTTATCTCAATTCTCTTGCCTCCTATCCAAGAGCATGTTGCCTCAAAATTTTAATAGGAATTCATCAACTAAATCTTCATCAAAACCCTCAAATTTTTGAATAAATTCTAACCAAACCGAGTCGTGGAATACCCGGGAGATGATTGTATTTCATAGGAGAGGCTCTATAGAATCTGGTTCTGATTTCTTCTTTTGTCCCATATCTTATATAATTTTGGATGGAGTTGTACACACTAAAATTAGATCACACCCCCTTTTGTCCCTCGACATATAAGCACCCTTTATTATATTTACCTAGCCAAAACCCCTTCACCCCATTAATATTAATTTAATTTAATTAATTAGATTAATGCATTATCCTCACTATATTTATTATTTAAATATCTTATTTAAAATAATATCTACACATATAGTTCACTTAGACACCTCACCAAGCCAATCGAACCTAAGACCTACTCTTAGCAAGTTACCATAACTAACTAAGACTTACCCAAACCCTAAAAATCAATGCCTACATTCCTCTAACCACATTCCCGCATGCTCACAAGAAGCTCTCGGTCTAATCCACGTGATAACAACACAATATCCAAGAAAATTAGGAGGATCTCCCTAAGTTTAGTAACCCTAGGAAATCCCGCCTTGACCGATGCTCGGTTAACCCTAACCATCGCCGGTTAGAGACAGACCGCCATCGATTACCCCTTTTAACCCCTAAACTACATTATTCTCAAGGTTGGAAAACATTGGGAGAAAGTTGATGAGCAAGAACACATCTCAGAGAGATAACGCATCTTCAAAGAGAAAATTACAGTGAAAACTCACATCCAAGGAAGGAGATTGAGTATCTTCTCCCGCATGTACCATCCCGACCATGATCTAATCTATCCAAGCAAAGAGAAGTGTGCATGTAACCCATGCAAAAGCTTTTCTCAGTTGGTGATCACTTGTAGCCTTCAAACCCATCATCGCACTCCATCCTTCACTAATAGACCTTCAGAACAAAATCCAAGTAAGTATAATGTCATACTTCTCGGGTTTATTTCATTTCATCATTATTATATCACCCATTGTTTATCTTGCTCCCCATTGACCTTCCCCAACATTTTCACCTCTCGTATACCCATTAAAACCTCATAAAAGCCTACTCCACCACCCAATACCTTGTCCCAACCAACCAAAATCCTTTGTGCAATCACAAAGGAGATCAAAACCCTATTTTGTGACATTTCCAGACCTCACAAAGAATCCGGCACCAGTAGATAACCGCCGTCGGTCATCACTCGACCGACACCAATCTCTATGTTTGCCCACACAACCTTAAACAAAGACCAACCCACCTAATTTTACCTCACCTCACTCACCCGTGACCTACCCGAGACCTTTGTCCGATCTTCTGTAACCCATAACCAACCATTTGACCTGTGGGATTCTATTCTAGCTTAGCTTTGTTGGATTAGATCTATTTTCTTATTGTGTTTTTAAGTGAGATACCTAAATCATTTTAAAATAACAATAGAATTTAATTTGTTTACAACATTAATTTGATAAAACAAAGGATCGATGCCATCTAGGAAGTGCCATACTTCCTAGATCTAGCTCACGCTAGGCAGTTCACTACCCATATTGTTTAATTCCTTCTAGTGGTCTTGTTTTCATTACAGGTAGTTCCTCCTAGCCAAAAGGAATCTCTCACGATCAGCTATGGATTCGGAAGTCATACGCGTGCAACAACCCATCAACCGACATTTGAATAGGTATTCCTCCTATGCCTGTTACCCTATCTGTTTCGTTAACGCTTCTAAGAAACAATCTAAGAAAAAGGTGAAACATTTTGGCATGCTGGTGGGACCCATCTCGGGGTTCCTTGCATTTCATTCATTCCTAGGAAAAAATTGTGTGTTTGTTTTCCTTCTAAAAAGCGTACACACTAATTTTCTTCCTTGGTAATCCACATCTCCTTTCTATTTGCTCTAAAGGAAACTTTTCTTTTGGTGTAATTAAAAGGAATCATTTCTTCATGTTTTCTGCATTCTAGTGAAAGAGCATCCCTCTTCCTTTTCATCTTATTGTGTCATCCAATTTCACATTTTTGATTTGGGTTTTAAAATCATTGCATTTCATTCGATTTTCTCGCATTAGCTCACATTAATTGATGGCAACCTATACGCTGGAATTCATTACCGGTGATGGTTGACAAATGAATCATAGAAAATCACTTCTATCCTTTTCTCTTTCTCTAAGTTGTACCAAACCACACAAAATTAAAAATACATACATTCTTAAACAATATCTTACCTCGGAAGAAGTTGTAGGTGATCACACGATCATGACACAATGGGCACCCAACTCACTACTGTCGAGTCATACTTCAGAGCGAAGCCCGCCCCACCATAACATACCTGAAACCTCACCCTTTAGATCTCCTTCTTTGTAGGAAGCCATCCTCACCAAAAACTCTATTTCACAATTCATGTGTCAGTCCCTAAATAGCATAAGCTAAACAAACATAATAGAAAGGGCACTCCTAGGATCACATTTTCTTAGTGTTTTTGCTTGGCTTGCATTTTGAGGTGAAAGATCACGTTCATCACTTTTTCTTGTTCATCCTTGCACACTCCTCATCATAGCTTGTGTATTCCGGATTTACCTGAGTGTTCTGGGCCATATCATCATCATTTCTAGAATTTTGGGTCTGATTCTACATCAGATTTTAATTCACAACCACTTTCTTTCATCATTGTTTCAATGTCATGGTAACCGCCATCGGTTACCTCTCGATCGCCATCGGTTATACCCAACCGACGCTCGGTTCCAGGTTTCTTTTTCTAACCTACTCGTAAGGACATTTTCACCTTCACTTTCTTCCACTTTCCATAGTCTCTCGCACACCGTCATTTTCCCCATTAACGCTTTTACACATCCCGCATTTGGCATACTTGTCGATTTTGCCTCTTGCCTCATTGTTTTCTCACTATCCATTTTCTACAAAGTGATCGGCAACAGATTTGCCCTTGACCGACATCGGTTTTACCTAACCAAAGATCGGTTATCCTATTTCACATTCCACCCATCGCTTTGTTACTTCATCCATTTTTATTAATGATTCACATGTTCTGTTATTCTCTATATTATTTATAGAAAGGCAGCCCTATCAAGTCAATAGTGGTTCACATGGTGCTGACCCAAAGATAAGTTAACGCTCTCTGTATTTCACGTCAATTTCCAACCACTCCTACCTAGTCCTTCACCACCTTCTATTTTATCACCAACCATGGATCCCATCCAACCTACCACTATTGCTACCAGAGATGAGGAGTTTCCATGACTGCTGACCCGTAACCCCCGCCTCCTTACGCTTTACCTTTCCCTCTCATCCACCCGAGACACCTCGTCAGTCGATTGATACGGCATGCCCATATCTATCTCCGACTCTTGCACCCACTTCCGCATCGGCCCCATCTGGTTCCATGCTACTCACATCCACTTTACCCTAGTCATTTCGTAGTTAGGTTCTATACCCACCATGACTGCCACATCTGTTACCTCTATGGCACCCATTACATCCACCATACCCTCGACGACTACCCCAAACACAACCTCATCTACCCCTAATGTCTCATACATACCTGTAGCTACGCTCCCACCTCTAGTGTCGGTGACTTCTACCCCATTTCAGAATGTGGTTCTTTCCATTCCACAATCATTAGCCCCTATTGCCACTAGGGTTACCACGACCCTTCCACCCCCATATACATACTATCAACAACCTCCCATTTCATCCATTATACATTCTAGGTACGTACCCCCTATTTCATTACCTTCTTCTCCACCACCTTACATGGCAGCCCCATACACTGGAATGCCACCCCATTATATGCCCAAAACCAACCTCCTCATGCTACAGAGGCATCCAATCATCACAACCCACCAATGACCTAATTAAATTGATGTTGGACAAGATGCAAACACTGGAGGCATCAGTTTCCAGCTCCCACAACACTCTCACCTATGATGAGATTTGCAACGAGCCTATTCACCCATCCATTCCTATCCATTCATACCCTGTGCATTGGGAAATGCCTAAATTCAATCGCTTCAATAGCAAGGAAGACCCACAACAACATTTGCGCTCATTCAAACACGGGTGTTATCTGATCGCTCATGATGATGCCCTACTTTTGAGAACCTTTCCCATGTCCCTCACTAGACCTACATTAGATTGGTATAGTGGGTTACCCAAACACTCTATATTTTCATTCAATCAGGTAGCCCAAGCTTTCTTGGACCATTTCTCTATCAATATCACCAAGAAGGTTACCATGACCGATCTATATTCCACACGTTAGTACGAGGACGAATCTATCACAGATTTTGTCACTCGCTGGCATAGCCTGATCAATCAACTTACCTTCTAACTACCACAAATTGAACTCATCGAGCTCTTCACACGAGCTTGCACTAGACATATCTCCCCAACCTTACAGTCCAAACTTTCTGAACATTCGATGAGGCATTCACTATGACATGAAAGTTAGAGATTCAGGCCATTGAAGAGAAGAAAATCCAATTACGAAATAAGAATTCAACATTCAAGTCGAATGAAACCTCTTCTTCTTCCAAACCACCAACCAATTATTCAAAGGCTAAGGGTACCACTAATGCAGTGGTACTCAAGGCCGGCCTAGCTCATCTGTCCAATCAGGCTACACCCTCATCTAATCTATCACCTGTCCAAGCTTTTTGATTCAGACAAGAGCAGTGAAAATATACCCCAATTGGGGAACCTTACTCTTCTGTCTTAGAAAATCTTATCAAAGCTGGAGCCATCACCCTTCCACCCATAAAACCACACACTAGTTTTGACCCTACTCACCCCATGCCCGTGTGGTATAAAGAGCATGATTTCTATAACTATCACCGAGTGAAGGGTCATAGTGACGGAAACTACATCACTTTCAAGAATATTGTCCAAGAAATGCTCGAGAAAGGCAAGTTAATTGTGGATAATCCCAACACCACCCCAACCAAAATCTACAAATCTTCAAAAACCATTTCCCAATCATGCCCCTTCATCCAATCAAACCGGTGAGACATCCACTCACGATACCCATACTCGTGAGGTTCATGCTATCTTTAACGAGGTACCTGTAGCCTCTCAATTACCTCACATCCCTTCCATAGAGGAAATCCTAGCATAAAATCCTCCTTCCACATTGAACCAACCGTCACTGTTCCTTCACCAATAGAGGAGCACCTTTCATCTCCTTCATCGCCATGAGGGGGTCTTCACTGACATTGAGACCATATCACCCTAGCTTCTCCACTTAGAGAAACTTTACCTACCATACCTCCTCCATCCATGAGAGCAACACCCATTACCTCCTCCACCCACGTGAGCCACACCCATCACCTCCTCTACCTACGAGAAACACCTATCCATTCCTCCACTTATAGAGGAACTCCCATCATCTCTTCCACCCATCATAGACCCAGTGGAGATACCTTTGCCTCTTGGTGAGCACTCTCCATTGGCTACCCAAAACCCAATAGACCTACTTTTGGCTCTCTTACCCACGGAAGTTGAAGCTGACCAATTCCCCGTCTCTAAGATGCATTTTACGGGAATTCCCATTAGGTCCTCGCCAACTCCACCCACAGACGTGTCATTCTCACATTTGGCTGATCACTTAGATTATGTGGATAGGGCTTTGTTATGGGGGCACCTCTTACTCCCTATCTCGACACAAATGCAAATATCCCTCGATGACACCTCCACTATCTACCCAAACACATTTCCACCCATCAAACCACATACAACTACTTGTCACAACTCCTTCCACGATAACCATTAGCACTCATACCACACCCTTACCCATAACCCGACCTATACCTAAACCCAAACCCATACCCACAACATTTACCTCCACTAAACCTATTACCACTTTAGGGGTTACCCCAACCACCAGCCTTACTCACCCACCTATTAAATTGGATTTAGCTACATCCTCCAAGTTCAAAACCACGCCTACTTCAACACCCGACTAAAAACAAACTCCTCGACCTCATACCCTACCACACCAATCACGCTCACATTTGTCTCATCTACCTTAAAAACTTAGTTGTCCAACATGGTCAAGCACCCTTCTCCCATCCATAAACCAATAACACAACAACCCACTCCTTCCTCACAAACCTCTAACCTACCTGGGCACACAACATGACTTATACCCGCACTGCGAGTGGCTTTACCACCAATACCTCTAATACCTTCACTATCACTTTGCTACCCACTACACTTCAATCATTGTCCCTCACACCCCAAGCACGACCCACGTCATCTACCTTCACAAAGACTTCATTATCCCCATGGGTAATTCGCCTCTTCCTCCATCTACTTTTCCTTCTATACCTCGTACACCCACACCACCTTTACCCAAGAAGGTGTAACCCAAAACAAAACCCCACTACCCCACAACAAGGTGGTCAAAACAACCCCGCACCCTCCTACCCGTCCATCTATTGTACCCTACCCAAACGAACTCGACCGATGCCTCAAACCATACCGCACCTAAGCCCATAGCTTGATCTGTTCCTACACTTCCAAAAACAATTCCTCGACAATCAACCACACCTACACCCAAACCCACATTCACTTCCCATTATGATCCACTAGTAGGGTCCTATGCCAAAATTTTAACCAACCTCCTTGAGACTTCTGTTATCACATTACCGCCACTCTGACCTTACGACCCCCTCAAACCCAAGCCAAAAGGGTTTGATGATACTAAAATTTGTGCATACCATCGTGTGCTAGGGCATGATGTGGAGAGCTACAAGGCCTTGAAAACCGTCCTTATCCAATTGTGTCCACCAGAAACCAACTTTGACGACGATGACCTTCTCGATGAGGATCTTGCTTCACCAACACCCATTCCCACACTTCCCACTCAACAACCACAACCTCCACCCTCACAACTCCTAGAGCCACACACAAAATTTGAAATTAACATGGTTCGTATCGTAGAGAAATTGCCACACCACCACCCAAATGTCATTGCGCCCGGCCTAACCTCATAGAGTTTTTCTCCTCGGTAGGTTTTTACCCTTCATGTCATTATACCACTCACCCTACACCTTCCTTGTTTTCCAACTTCCTCAAATCAACATGATACATGTTACTACACATGCACAAAGGAAAAGACAAGGTAATCGACCCACCAACCAATCCTATACCCCACATACCATCAGCACCCATACCTAAAATAACTATTCACAGTCCCCAGCATACCCCATTTCTAATGGTGTCACACATCACACCATGCTCAAATAGATACACCAATCTCCCTCAAAATGTCCTTATACAACCTCATCCAAACCTCGAAATCCCATCATCAAGCTCTCATGGAGGTTCTTCAATCTATTGATGTTTTACGAATGATCCTACACCCATAGCCTCAATTATCACACCTCATCATGTAGCTCCGTCTCACTAAATTACCACCTTCATCCTCACCTCACCTTGTCCACCAAGTGGCCTCCTTAGCTTCTCGGAGGAAGAGATCGCGCCATACCAAAATGATGACCCAGACTGACCCTCTTCATCTTTGTCCACATTGATGACATACGGTATGTCATGTGATGATTGATGGAGGCGCTAGCATTAACATCATTTCATCCCATGCATTCTCTCAAATGCGTATACCTGAAAAATGCATGCATAAACATCTGGTCATGTTGTGTTCATTCAATGATGCTATCACTACCACACTAGGCACTTTGTCATCCTTCACGTTTGCGTGGGCCCCACACTATTCTAGAATTGTTTTATGTTTTGGAGGGGGAATTCTAATATAACTTGTTGCTTGATACACCCTAGATTCGTGTCATGTCATGGGTTGTGTTCCTTCAACTTTGCATCATTGTGTAAAGTTTGAACACGAAGGACACACTTATACCATTCTAGTGACCCATCACCTTTCAAAACATGAAACATGTTTTACCAACCCAATGATGTGCTCATACCAAATAAGTCATCTACCTCTGCAACCACTACCGCTTCAACTACACCTCTACCTACTAGTATAGCCGCTACTTTCACCGCACATACCGCCTCTATTCCTACCACCGCTATAACCTCCACGAATGACCCATTAGCTATCCCCTTCATTGACCCCTAACACATCATCCATACCAGCTACCTACATACCAACCACTGATCCCTTGGAAGGTGTTTTTAATGCCTCACTCTAGGGGAGTACCGCCTATATAGTGTTAACACATTCCTTACTCCGCACGAGTATGGAAGCCTTCACCAACACCCTCACTATGATCACCATATAGGAGAATGCCTCCTTTGTGGTCTTCCTCATCTTCGTACTAGTCTCACCTATGGGGGACTTGATACTACCACTTACATATCCGAACCACCAACACGACCTCCGCCCATTTTCTACTTACTTCCAATCACTTATTAGACACCATTTTTCCCACACCTTCATGCATCATCATTGTGCATGGAAGGGTTTTTCTTTTGGCTTTTAGTGAGCAAGGCTGCCATTCCATTATTTCATGTACCACCCAAAACATAATGACTGTAGTGGTATTAGCTTCTCGAACCTCCTACCAAACAGCATGCATTGAAGTCATTAAATACCCTAGCCCTCCTCCACCTTCATCTTCATCACTACCTTCACCCGCTCCACCTTCATCACCACCCTCACCAATGGAGTCGATGGATCCTGAACCTATCCCTCCTAACTTTTTTTTCATAAATGCCATTTTCTTAGGGCCTTTGACTTATCAACGCAAAGGTGAGGCCCCTTCCACTCTTCCATTCCTATATCCCGAGATGATCGACAATGACACACCCACCATAAACGCTGCTCAATGTCGGGATGATGAATCCATACTCACCTACCTTGTGCCAAGACACATATATTCATCGGTCATTTCCTCCGAGATGCAAACCATGTTGAATGAATTGACTATCGAGATCAACATTCATACTTAGGGCGACCCACACATCCTAAAGATCGATACAATATTTAGATGCTATTGAATAGGTGTTATCCAAAATTCACCCCTCAAGGTAATTTTGATAACATGCATCAAATTCTTTAGTCCCAAGCAATTATATTGAGTCCGGACAAAAGTCATGTTTCTAGGGTCCCCTCATATTTTTTCTAACTCCCCTGTCCAAGTAGAAGAGAGCAAGTTCTGAGAAAATGTAAAAAAATGCATAAAAAACAAGCTCGGGCCAGGAAAAATCACGAAAAATGGCTAAGTCCTAGTCCAGGCGGTCCTTGGGACAGTTGGGACATCTGGGCGTGCGAACCGGCCGAAAGGCCGCTAGGTGGTCTGCGCAGCATTTGGGACATTTGGGACAAAGGGACGCGCGGGACGCGGAAATCCGAATCGGGCCGGTGTTGTTGAAAAATTGACTAACTGTTGAAACAGGCAGTCTGGGACATCTGGGCAATTAGTACGTGAACCGGCCGGATCAGCCGAAATGAGTCAAGGCAGCCCGGAACAGTTGGGCCGAAGGTACGTGAAGTACGCGAACCGGCTGGTTCGGCCGAAATGGGAAATTTCAGCACTGTGCCAAGTGGGACAAAGGGACGCGCGGGACGCGGATAGCCGAAGGAGCCGAAAGCCAATCAGATCACGCCACGTGTCACCGGCAGAAAAGGGACATGGAAGCCCATTTCGGGCGGTTCGGAAGAATTTTCCCAGTAGCACTGGGACATTTGGGACAAAGGGATGCGTGGGACGCCTTGCCGGCGGCCAAAGGCGGAGAGGAGAAAAGTCAACATTTGACCCGTGGAACTTCAAACGGCCATAACTTTTGACTCCGAGCTCCGATTTTCACAAAATTGGACTTTCTGGAATGAGCACGACGTCCTCTACGCCACAAAATCTGGATTTCTTATTTTTAATGAGGGTATATATATGTAAATTAAGGAAACATATTCGGCTCCGGTCGGTGAATGCTCATTCCCGTCAAATGATGAAAACGCTCGCCAGGACCCAAAATAGCTGCCCGCACTCAGAAGGCCATAACTTTTGCATTTCTCAACAAAATCACACAAAATTGGTACCGTTGGAATCGTGGTTCCGATCCTGATGCATAGCAATCAAGAAATTCTAGATTTGATCAGAAATTGATTGAGATTTTTAAGAAAATGTGGCCGGGTTCGAACAGTGTTTTATTTGGTAGTTGGAGTGCAATTAAGAGGCATGGTCATCATTCTTTCTCTCTTTGCAGCACATGGGACAGTATGGGAAGCCTTTTTGCAAGTAATTTCTGACCATTTCACTCAATTTAATGCCTCTTACAAGTGGTTGAAGGACAGATTTCGGGATTTCCATTTTCCTTCTCTTCTCCTTCTCATTTTTTCTATAAATTGGAGTGTTGGGCTCATTGTAGAAGAGAGTTTTGGGTAGCAAAGCTCTGCCAAAATTGCTTTGTGAAGCTTGGTGTGTTGCAGGCCCTTGTAGTGGACTCCTTGCATGGTGATCCGTGCCCTTATCTTGTAATAGACTCGAACTCAGCAGATACCAGGAAGCAATAAAATACAAGTTTGTGGATGTATCTTCCCCTACTTGTGTTTTCTTGCATTCTTCTTGCCCCTTTATCTTTCTACAAGAATATTGTGTCTATTATTATGTTCTTGCAGGAATTCATTCTCATTGTGTGTGCTTGGAATATTCTTTGTGAATGCATTTTGCTAGATTATGGAGAACTCGTTATCACCTCTTCTAGTGTGCACTTTTCCTCTGTATTTCACACATTTGGAGACTACTCTCACATCCTCCTTTTCTCGGTGTATCACCACTTTAGTGTAGGCTTTCATTTTATACATTCTCTTTCCCTGGTCCCTTGAAATTTAGATTAGAACAGGTTAGCTTATCCCGCATTAGAGTAGATTGTGGTAGGTAGTTTAGAGCAAGAACCAGACTTTCTCTCTGGAGGTCTATCTCAAGTAGCAAGTCCCACAACTTGGAGATAGTACCCATGTTATCCAATCACACTTTGTGAGTTCAAGTATATGCACAGGGTGCTTTGTGATTCGAAGTGATAACAATAGGAAGACATCACTTCTTTTCTCCGAGATCATAGCCATGCTTTCGCTTGGTCTTACGCAAGCATGTCCGGTATTGACCCCACCATAGTGGTCCATAATATCGTAACCATTCCCGATTCCAAACCTATCAAACAAAAGCTAGGGAAAATGCACCTCTTATTACTCTTCTCACAAAGAAAAACTTCATTGCCTTCTTTCTCTGCTTCCTTCATCTTACCCATTGATTATCCTCGTTGGATTTCTAACATTGTTCTATTACTAAAGTAATAGGAGACTCCGCATTTACATGGACTTCGTGACCTAAACCTCGCATGTCTAAAAGATGACTTTCCCATGCCCAAGTATTGATCAACCGGTTGACCTTACCACCGGTCATGAGATGATATCACTCATGGATGGCTTCTCGGTTATAACCAAATTTTTCTTGCCCCGAAAGATCAGCACAAGACCGCATTCATTACATCTTGGGGACCTTTTTGCTATCGAGTCATGGATTTTGGCCTTAAAAACACCGGTGCTACATATCAACGTATTATGAATTACATATTCCATGATATCATGCATCACATATTGAAGATTATGTGGATGATCTCTTGGCTAAATCTAAATGTCACACCGAGCACCTCACCGTCCTTGAAACCATCTTTGATCGCCTCATTAAATATTGTGTCCACCTTCACCTAAAAAGTGTGTCTTCATAGTTATCTCGGAAAGCTCTTGGTATTTATTGTTTCCCTCCATGGTATAGAAGTTGACCCTACTAAAGTCAAGGCCATTCTAGAAATGCCTCCACCCACTAACCTTGAACAACTCCATAGCCTTCAAAGGTAAATTACATCCATTCGTTGTTTCATCTCACAATTATCTAATCGGTGTCAACCATTTCATCATCTCTGCTTTGGAAGGATGTATCCTTTACATGGGATGATGACTATCACAAAGCTTTTGAGGCCCTAAAACAATACCTTTTCCAACCACCCGTACTCATTCCACCTAAATCAGGGAAAATTTTAGTGGTGAATATTTGTAATATGGCGAATATTCCATTTTTGAAAAATTTGAAAAGGCAAATTTTTCGCACGGCGCTGACTGTTCGCCTAAAAATTACACTTTAATTTTTTTTAGGGGTCGGCTTCGCCTACCCTTGAAAAATATCCCCTATATAAACCTAGATTATTCACCAGGTAGAACACTTCTACTTCACATTTTTCAACAATATGATATATCTCGTATTATAGATGCGCGACAAGGGGGTAAGTTATTGATGCGCGACAAGGAGGGTTTGCAGACAAGGAGATACTGTAGATATTGATGCATAGTAGACGCATGACAAAGATTTTGTTGACGAGTGACATGGAGTTTTTTTCGATGAGCAAGAAGAGGGCAGAGGTTGCAGATGCGCGACAGGATATTTGCTTTGCCGCGGCGTCAACTGGACCTTAGTGACGCGCGCGTCACTAAGGCCTATTGACGCGCGTCAACAGCCTTAGTGACGCGCGTCAATAGGCCTTAGTGACGTGCGTCAACAGGCCTTAGTGACGCGCGTCACTAAGGTCTGTTGACGCGCGTCACTAAGGCCTATTGACGCATGTCACTAAGGCCTGTTGATGCGCGCGTCAATAGGCCTTAGTGACGCGCGTCAATAGGCCTTAGTGACGCGCGTCAACAGACCTTAGTGACGTCGTCACTAAGGCCTATTGACGCGTCTACTAAGGCCTATTGACGTGCGTCGCTACTAAGGCACTCGTTGACGCCGTCACGCGCATTTTGGACGCACGACAAGGAGGTACAATAGATATTGACGCATAGCAGATGCACGACAAAGAGTTTGTTGATGCGCGACACAGAGATTTTTTGATGAGAAAGCAGAGGTCGGAGGTTGCAGACGCGCGATGGAAGATTTTGCTGTCGCGCGTCAAAAAAATGTAGTGACGCGCGTCACTAAGGTCTTTTGTGACGCTGCCATCGCATTTTTTTTTGACGCGCGACAAAGAAAATCTTCATTGCGCGTCTGCCCATAGCTTCGTCAGCGAGTTGCTTGATAATCAGGTGAAATTTTTTCATACAACCCCCAAAAAATTCACCTTCCCGTGAAACCGGTTCCGGGGATATTCGCCAGGTATTCTCCACCTCCGATTTCCAGGAGGTCTCTTAAAATGAACCCCGACCTAAATACGATCAACCTTTTTACCTATACATATCAGCTACCAATCATTCCTTGGGAGCCATGCTCGCTCATCATTGTGATGAACAACACAAAAAGAAGGCAGCTTATTACATAAGTCATACTCTCTTGGACTATGAAACCTGATACAACCATCCCGAAAAACATTGCTTAACATTAGTTTTCATTTCCACCAAACTCGCCATTACCTACTCAACCACAAAACTTATGTTATGACCAACACCAATCCTTTACACTTCATGTATGCCAAACCTTATCAACATCCTGTGCACCACGTGATGGCTTATGCTTTTAGCCGACCTTGACCTCGAATTCATTCACCAAAATTCCATCAAGGGCCAAGCTAAAGCACTAACTGTTGACACACCTATTTTCGGGACCAACCCTCTAATTTTGACTTTCTCGATAAATCCATTACTAATCTTTCCTAGACATTTAACCCCTTACCAAATGACGTTGTTCTTCGATGGTTCCAAGTGTCGGTGTGGGGGTGGGGCTGGTGTTATCCTCATTCCTCTAGATGGAGAACCCATGTCTTTATCTTTCAAACTAGACTTTGACTCGCACCAATAATATTTTTGAATACGAGGCGCTTTGTACTAGGTCTCCAGTGCCACCTATGCCTAGATGTCAAATCCATTCACATCTTTGGTTATTCACAATTGGTAATAAACCAAGTCAATGGTATGTACCAATGTCGTAATGAGATAATTCAAAAGTATAAACATCATGTAGACATACTTTTGACCACCTTTGATCGTTACACCCTTCAAACCATTCCACATTTAACCAACAAATTTACGTATACCATGGCCTACTTATCTTCCCAAATACCTACTTGCCCTGCCCGATTCCAAAATATTTGTTACCATACAATGCCTCCATTCACCTTCTTATTTACCTCACGATGTTTACTCAATCCAAAATGACACCCCTAACTCCGAGTGACCTTTGGTATAAACAATACTCTGACTACCTTTCTCTCTCCATCTTACCTTCTAATCTCACCTGTAACGAACAACGTGCCTTCCTTAAAAAGGTCTCTCATTACATCATTCTAGGGGGACTCCTCTATAAGTACAACTTTGCTGGTATTCTCTTATGATGCCTCACAAGTTCTGAAATTCCTTATACCATTAAGGAGGTTCATGATGGCATATGTGGGGGTCACTTTAGTGGCCTTGCCATTGTTAAGCGTATTCTCCGCCTAGGCTATTACTTGTCCAACCCTTAACCATGATTGTTGCGACTATGTCCAAACGTTGTGTGAAATTTCAACAACATTCCAACCTACATCATACACTTAGTCATGCCTTACAAGTTGCTCATGACCTTTGGCCCTTCTTTCAATGGGGTTTGGATCTTGTCGGAGAAATCAATCCTCATTCTTCCCAACACCATCAATGGAACATAACAAGCTACCGAATATTACAAAAATGGGTACAAGCCATACCACTCATCTCTAAAAGAGCCGAGAAAATATGTGAGTTCATTAACCATCACATCATTTGCCACTTTGGTGTCCCTCATCGCCTCATCACTGATAATGGAAAACAATTCAAAAACAAAACATTGCAAAAAAATTGTGACGCCTTCGACATTTAGCTTAGTTTCTCATCACCTTATTACCCACAAACCAACGGCCAAGCCGAATCCACTAACAAAACCCTAAACAAAATTCTCATGAAAGTGGTTGACGATATTGGGAAGGATTGGCATATGCACATTCCTTTTGCCTTATGGGCATACCGCACTAGTATTTACACTTCCACTGCAGCCACACCCTTTTCATCGGTCTACTATGTGCAGAGGTTGTTTTACCTCTCAAAGTCCGATCCCCTCACTCTTGTATTTTCTCCATGACATGCTCACTAATGATGACTTTCACTAGGACTACTTAGCACAATTAGATTTATTAGACGAACATCGTCTTAACACTCTAGATCACCTTCAAGTTTACCAACAACCTTATCAAATGTGCTTACGAAAAAACGTGTCCATGAACTTACCTTCTAAATCGGTGACCATGTCCTAAAAGAAAATCAACACGTAACCAAAGAAGAAAAAAGTAAACAGGGAAAATTCACTCCTAATTGGCTTGGACCATACATCGTAACTCATACCTATGGATCAAGTGCCTATCGTTTATCCTCACTTGATGGTAAACCCGAACTCGAGCCCCTTAATGCCTTACATTTTTTACCATTTTATTGTTGACTCGTTGTCCTATCTCACCCTTTGTCTCTTTAGAGGCTGGCTCGTCCCTCGAACGCTACCCACTTCATACACCTACCTAACGATTAAACCAGAATCATGTGAGTACCCATCACTTGTTCTCTTCTCTTGAATATGTGTCCTACATGTAACTACACAGAGCATGATTCTCATGGATACTTTTCATCTACCTTTAGATGAGATCCCATGCTCGCTCCACCTCTCCTTTTGAACAAGAATCCTATCCTTTTCCTTGGTCTTGTCCATGATTTCAAAGACCTTACATGGGACCAAACTCCTTGAGTCAAACTTCTAATAAAAAGATGACTCCCAAAAAGGACATCTTCCTCTCGACAAAATTGCTACTATAAATAGATCGCTCTCCCTCAAAGGACAACTATGTGTTAAAAAAATGAGAACAAACCGAAGCTTCCCGCATTGATCAACTTCATGAAGACCTCAAGGAGTACCATATTCTTTATCCCATATAGACTTTCCACATTGATCACCATCACAACAGAAATTTTTTAGTCATGGACTTGCCCATTGTGACCTCAGAACTCTTTCCCAAAAGCCCTATCACTCAAAACATATAAAATTAACTACCTTTCACCCACCTTACCATTTCCACTCTCATTTCCTACATCGCCTCAAGGGACATCTTGGAATTCGACATTCGGTGATCTTGTGACTACCTTCATCATAGAATAGTTAATCATGCAATGCCTTTCGGGTCTTGTGTTCATCACCCCCTTCAAGGTATGATCTACTTGGTATGATCCTACCCAATCAGGTGGCTCTATTTCCCTCCTCTCATCTTTTAACCATCTTTGTTGACGTTTTGATTACCTTATATGGGACTTGGTACTCGACGCTTACCTTTGGGGTAATCCTCTTCTTTCGCCATAATCGCCTTCACCTACATCATTTTACCTATAATCTACCCACACCTAACAAACCAAAACCCACAACATGCCCAAGCACCTATCGACTCATTTTCACACCTTCTCATTTTCTTCCCTAGCTTATGGGAGAACTACATCAACCTGAGGTCCCTTTTGTTGGGACTATGTAGGCAACACTCCATGGGCATGGGGCCCTTAGAGGTTAGCTCGGCCATTCTCTACCCTAAATAATTCATCACCATGCATAACTCACCATTTACCCTACATTTTACTTAGTTCCCTTTTTTTTAACAAAATTAGAAATTAAGCCACATACATAACAAGTTGCTTCATATTTTATACATTTATTACACCTACCATTTCTCTATCATCACTATGCATAGATTATACCACATCTCACATATGACCCATAGTATCATTCATTGCAAAACAAATAATGAATCACACCTTCACCTACTTTCAACACAACCATGCTTATAACTCTGACTCATCCATGCCTATAACCTGACTCAACCATGCCTATAACCTGACTCGATCCATGCCTATAACCTGACTCAACCATGCCTATAACCTAACTCGATCCATGCCTATAACCTGACTCAACCATGCCTATAACCTAACTCGATCCATGCCTATAACCTGACTTGATCCATGCCTATAACCTAACTCGATCCATGCCTATAACCTAACTCCACCATGCCTATAACCTGACTCAATCCATGCCTAAACCAACCTAACTCCATCATGCCTAACTCACCTAATTTCCATCCATATCAAAGTAACAAATCCATATCTCATCTAACACAAGCCATACATCCAATATCTCATAAACATATTAACACATCACCAAATACCATGAATCTCATCGTATAAATCAATAAATGTGTGTCTCAAAATACATGCATGTCTCATCATGGCCATCATCTCAAAATGTCAACACACAAAGGCCGATATACAATATAAAATGTCATCGCATGCGGTGCAGCGCTCTCATATATAAAACAAAATAATGAATCCATACAAAAAAATCTTCAAAGACACACAGCCGGTATATGCTCAAAATAAACAAAAATAACTCATACATCCTCACCATCTTTGTCACACAAGCCAGTATGTGATCAAAAATACAAAAACCATGGCTCACGTGGCATATATATCAAAACACTAGTATACATAAAAAATAGGGAGGCTGCATATCAAACATCTCGCCGAATGTCCTCCATCTCCATGTCACCTACACCCTCGGCCTCTTGTGCCCCTGCTAGCACATCACCTCACTCTAGTCACCGTGCGCTGGTGGCCTCTCCCTGATCAAGCCTCGAGCTTGCTACCCTCCTATGCTCTCCACACTATGTGTGCGGGATCTCGTCCTCTCACTAGACACTGTGCCCTATACTCTCCGTAAGAGAGGAAGTCTATCCCAGCTGCCATGAGCTAGTCTTGATAGTATCACACCTCACCTAGGGCATCCCATAGCCTGGATATAGGCATGGTCTATGGTGGTCCCATAGGTCTCGGCCCCTCGTATCTACCCCCGCACCAGCCAGTGAACCGGGACCAGCTCCGCGCCTCGTGGTGGTACCCCTACCCCCTGTGTCTATCTTTGTGCTACTCGCCTCGTGCTTTGTGGTGGTGCCCCTATCCTTGTGCTCGTATCTCGGGCCTCGTAAGACCCCAATCTATGCCTAGGCTGTGGCCAAATGAGCCTGTAATCTTAACCCGAGGCTCCGTAGGACTACCACCTTGACCATCTTTGTCACCATCACCTCCACCCTCTCCCTCTGCCATCTGGGCCTGCAGACTGGCCACCTATACCCATAGCTCTACGACCTCTACCTCTCGCCCCTCCAAATGTGTCTTTAGAATACCTATCTATGTGATTAGCGCCACCACTCGCCCTTGTAGGGCATCTCTCTACATTATCACGGTAGCTAAGTCTAAGCTGCCCAAGTCTCTGGTATGGCTCATAACTAAGCCACCCACCACCGCTCCGTACCTATCTTTGCATCCGGCATCATCAATCCACCAATCCACTGGCTGTTCCTCCTCTCCTATCGGCACTGTAGGCTGTGGTAGAGGGAGAGGCCTCTCCACATCATCTCTCCAATACTATGGGAAGGGCAGAGGAATATCCTGTACAAGCCCAAACTGTCGTCGGACCCTGTCAACCAGGATCATCTCATCCTCCCCGGTGCGGTAACCCTGTATCCACCTCTCTAGATGGAGCTCAGCTAGCTCCTCATGCATATTCCTATATGAGGGGAAGCCCACATATGGCCTCCAGATAATGTCCACTCACGGAAAACCCTCCAACAATTACCGACGAAAATGGGCCACATCATATGTTGGCCTATCTGACCTCTCGCTCTCCTAAACGGTACCCATCTCCTATATCCCAACCACACACATCTCGGTGGGAATGCATCTGCTCAGGGCATCCCTATCGGTCAAACACAGACTATGTGCTCATAGGCCTAGCAGTGTAGTATAAATGTACAACACATGTTAAACTTGCGTAGCCACCCATATGCCCACAGGGTCCTATAAAGCATGTCTCATGTACCATCATATAGTGGAGCACCCTCATCGTTGATTGAGGAAACCATCCACCCTCTGCATCAAGTAGTGCATAGCAAAGACACCCTCCATGAATAAAACTACTAACCTCGTCTCATCCGGACATGCTAGGTATATATCACCATAGCTCAAAATGGCACTATGGAAACTCAACTCTCCGCCCCCTCACCAAATATAGTCCCGATCAGCTCCTCTAAGGCCTTAGAGGAGATAGAATACACTTGGGCCCCCAATATGGGTAACCTCGAATCTAAAACACGTCCTCCGGGGTGATAGTCATCTCACCTATCAAAGGTGGAAAGTGTTGGTCACGAGTCCCATCTATAAATGAGTGCGACCATCAAACTAGGCTACTTGAGCATGCATGTCGGTAGCACCAAATACCACTCAAGCCCACTACCTCCACGTGCTTTGCAACTCCATAGGGTCGGTAGGCCGCGTAATATCACTAGCAAGGTGGAAACACCTTGTCTCGCATGTGTAACTATGATCGACCCCGCATCCAATCCAAAGAATAACATTAATCTAGCTCTATCATTACATTATTCCTCACTTATCATTACCCAACACCCTATTTTTTACCTTACCCATCTTAACCACCTAACCTACATATTTTTTGGATCCTTGAGCCTAACAACCTAACCGGTGTTGGCTCAAAGGTAACCGACTTGGTCACCCTTAAACCGGCATCGGTCACCTATTTGGTGACCAATATCGGTTCGACATAATGGACCACGGTTCCACGTAACTAGCATCGGTCACCTGTTAGGTGACCGATCCTGTTCTACCCAACCGACACCGACTAAGCTTGACTGATGCTGGGCCACTGTTGTGGAAAAATCTACGACTTCCCAAACCCCCTTTTTCTCAAACCCTCCCACCTATCCCTTTTACCCCACCTACACTGACCTACATTACCCCACAACCCCTCCCCACCCCACCTATCCAATTTCCTATCCCTCCCCCTCTTTTTTGCCCATTTTTCCCCCCATACCCGATTTAACTTTTTTCCCACCCACAAAATAAAAACACCCACAAAACTCTACTAAAACCAATTATTACACCATCTACTCTATCTAATTAACATTAAAGAGTTAGGCACTTACCTCGTTGCGTTGCCACGTCTCGGTGGCACATCCGGCCACATGGCTTTGTGTTTTGTCCAATCCCTCTCCTGCCTCTACCATCACCAAATATCTACCCACACCCTCCGACCACTCAAATCCCTCACTACGATCTCGTGGACCCGCTACTCACCAACCCAACCACCATAAACGCACACCGCTGTGTCACCGTCCCATTTCCTCCAGATTATTTTCTTATTTTTCTCTCTTTTTGTCCTTCCTTCACTTCACAATTTACAAATGAATAATAAAAACACATGATTTTTGTTTTTATACTAAACCCGACCTAACCGACGCGATTACCTCAACCGACATCGGTCTTGTGCCCTACCTAACCATTGCCATTTTTTCCATACCAACGTCCAATTCTCTATGATCGCCATCAATCACCCTTACCTACACATTACCCTTAGTTTGCCATTTTACCCACCCCTTTACCTTGCTCTTTACCCCATACCTTTACCCAACCCATTACCTTACCTTTTTTAACCTCATCATTTACTAGCTCCATTTTTCCTCCTTTGGGGACTCATTATTTTACCCCTACCTTAGCCTTACCCATGTCGTGACCTAGATATTTGGACTGGACCATCTCTAGTGAGCCTTTGACCTCATGTGTTCGCTATACCTTATGGCACTATTACCTATGTTGATTGACCCAATGACCTTACCTAACCTATTGCCATGACTCAAGCTTATCCTGACCCTATGTTTGATGTACCGTAACATACCTAAACATTCCTGCACCTAACCTACATTGTGCTTCATGACCTTATCCTATACCTCGATACCGGATTCACTTCAACCTTGTTTGGATAAACCTATTGACCTTAGACGATGTAGAGTTTGCTCGCTTCTTCAACCCGGGTAGCATGCTACAGTTTATAAGTGTGAGTGCGTTTGACTTTGTTACTACCTGTGACCTTAACCCATTACCTATATTGCCTGAGTAAACCTTTCACTCCTTTTTCCATGTACCCACTTACCTTTTCCTCACATTTACCTTTTATCAAACCACTCACCGCTTTAGCCTCTTTGTTGCCTCGTCGGTTCCTAGTTTGAGGGGAATCACCTTCACCCTCACATGGGGCAACCACATCTTATTTTTGTTACGTTGCTTACCAATACAAGCTACGCAACAAAAAGGGGCAAAATGTAGACACTAAAATTAGGTCACACCCCACCCCCTTTTGTCCCTTGACATATAAGCACCCTTTATTACATTTACCTAGCGATGACCCCCTTCACCCCATTAATATTAATTTAATTAAATTAATGCATTATCCTCACTATATTTATTATTTAAATATCTTATTTAAAATAATATCTACACATATAGTTCACTTAGACACCTCACCAAGCCAACTCAACCTAATACCTACTCTTAGCAAGTTACCATAACTAACTAAGACTTACCTAAACCCTCAAAATCAATGCCTACATTCCTCTAACCACATTCCCACATGCTCACAAGAAGCTCCCGCCTAATCTGCAGGATAATGACATGAGATCTAAGAAAATTAGGAGGATCTCCTAAGTTTAGTAAACCTAGGAAATCCCACCTTGACCGACGCTCGGTTACTTCTAACCGTCACCGGTTAAGATGGACCACCGTCGGTTACCCCTTCTAACCCCTAAACTACCTTATTCTCAAGGTTGGAAAACATTGGGAGAAATTTGATGAGCAAGAACAAATCTCAAAGAGATAACACATCTTCGAGAGAGTAAAATTCTAAATGAAAACTCACATCCAAGGAAGGAGATTGAGTATCTTCTCCTACACAACCATCCCAAATGCACGATCTAATCCATCCAAGCAACCCATGCAAAATATTTTCTCTAGTTGGTGATCACTTGCAACCTTCAAACCCATCATCAAGACCTCCATCCTTCACACAAAGAAAGCTTCGTGAATGAAATCCAAGTAAGTATAATGTCATACTTCTCGGGTTTATTTCATTTCATCATTATTGATCACCCATTGTTTATCTTGCTCCTATTCGCCTTCCCCAACATTTTCACCTCTCAGTATACCCATTGAAACCTCATAAAATCCTACTCCAACCACCCAATACCTCATCCCAACCAACCAAAATCCTTTATGCAATCACAAAGGAGATCAAAACCCTATTTTGTGACATTTCCAGATCTCACAAGAACTTACACCGGTTGTACCTAACAACCGTTGGTCACCCCTGACTAACATCGGTCTTTGTGTTTTCCCACATAGCCTTAAACAAAGACCTACCCACCTAATTTTACCTCACCCTCACTCACCTGTGACCTACCCGAGACCTTTATCAGACCTGCAAAACCCAGAACCAACCATTTGACTTGTGGATTCTATTCTAGCTTAGCTTGTTAGATTAGATCTATTTTCTTATTGTGTTTTTAAGTGAGATACCTAAATCATTTTAAAATAACAATAGGATTTACTTTGTTTACAACATTAATTTGTTAAAACAATGGATTGACAACCATCTAGGAAGTACCATACTTCCCGGATCTAGCTCACGCTAGGTAGTTCACTGCCCATATTGTTTAATTCCTTCTAGTGGTCTTGTTTTCATTATAGGTAGTTCCTCCTAGCCAAAAGGAAGCTCTCACAATCAGCTATGGATTCGAAGTCATATGCACGCAATAACCCATCAACCAACATTTGAACAGTATTCCTCCTACGTCCATTACCCTATCTTTTCATTAACGCTTCTAAGAAACAATCTAAGAAAAAGGTGAAACAGAGTTACAGAAAAATGGTGAATGTTTATGCAAAGGAAACTGAGAAATTGCATGAAACATTTGTATTTGAAGTTTGAACTATGTTACGAGTTCCTAATGACATTGAGTCGATTGTAAAAATAGTGGCAAAAATATTGATAATACTTAACCGATAGAAAGGTTAAATTCGTTTGCCACGGCTCCTTCTATCATCATGAATGTTAATGCCACTTGTCCTTCTCAGAAAAAGGTGACACGTGTCATTTATCTTCCCATTATTACTCATTATCACCCACTTCACATCATGAGATTTGATTTGACACCTGCAATAAATGCATTGGGAATAGGATTTTGATTTTACATATTAAATAAATGCAATGGGGACTTGTAAAAGTTTATATTTGTAGCAAGGGATGAATGCACTTCACCTTACCAACTCAAATCTCCACTGACCATTGGTGTTCCACATCCTGCATTCGAAGAATAATTGTGATTAATGCACATTTTAATAATTAACATCTCTAACCTTTATTGAAAGCATGAAATAAAAAAACAAACTATGATCTAGGGGGAAGAGGATCGAAACTATGATCTTCTTCCTTTATTTAAATTCAAAACAAAATATTCATGTCAAGAAGAGTTGCAATCTTCCACTGAATCAATTTCTTTGCACAACAACATGTCCTTAGTGAAAGTTTCCTTATCTAGGGTTGTTGATATATCCTCAATCTATAGACATTCACCAGCAAGGTTCTTCTTGTCACCATCAATTGGTATCAATCACACGCAGATCCATTATCATAAAAATTTCAATTTGATAGGGTCCCAACCATCTTGTTCTCAAATTTCCCTTGAATTTTTGATACTTTGAGTCAAACAGTAAGACCCATTCTCCTTCATTGAACCTCCTATTTTTATATAACTATCATGTAAGGATTTTCTCTTGTGTTGAAGAATTTCACTTTTATTTTGTGCCTCCATTTGCATCTCATCAAGTTCATTCATTTGCATCACTCTCTCACGTTGAGCTTCATCCAACTCAATTCCAATATTTTGTGTTGTTCTCCAAGTTTGTAACTCAAATTCAACTGGTAGTAATGGCTTCTTCCCATATACTAGTTCATATGGAGAGAAACTAGTGGTTGTCTTCTAGGTAGTTTTGTTTTCCCAAACTACTTGTGCAGCAATATTGGCACCCAATTCTTTATGCCTACATTAACAAATTTCGTTAAAATGTTCCCCATCTCTCTGTTTGTGACTTTCAACTACCCATTGGACTGGGGTTTGTATGGTGATGATTTCCTATGCTTTATTTGGTAGATCTTCAGGAAGGCTTCAATCATGTTGGCCATGAACTGAGGTCCTTGATCGGATACAATGTCTCTACGATCTCTAAACCTTAGCATAATCTAGTTGTACAAAAATCAGCTACAACATCCTCATTGGTAGATGTCAATGCTTGAACCTCAGCCCATTTTGTAACATATTCAGTGCACACCATCGGTACTCTTTTATGTAGGATGGGGGATCAAAAGGTCCAACGAAATCAATTCCCCACTTCTCAAATGGCCCTAAGACTAGTTAAGGATTGAGGGGCATTTCAGTAGACAACGTAGGCTTCCCCATTTGCTGACATGCATCACATTTCCATACATACTTTTTGACAAATTTGTGGAGAGAAGGCCAATAGTACCTAGCTCCAAAAAGACCTTGTGAATTTTCCTCTTCACTAAGTAATGTCCTCCTCCAGGCTCATCATGATAAGCTCACAGTATGTCATACACTTCATATTCTCAAACACACATGTGAAGAACCATGTCAGAAAACATTTAAATAGAATTACATTACACCATTTGTATGTAGAAATTTTATTTATTAATCTTTTACAATCTTGATTAGTAAAGTAAGCTAGGAACTTCCCTGTAGCTAGGTAGTTGGCAAGATCAGCAAACCATGGAGGTTGTCTTGCCGACACTGTAAACAAGTGATTTTCTGAAAACCGATCTTGGATTGCCTCCTCTTCTCTCGGAAAAATTAAATCTTGAAAGGAATTTAGCAACAACATTGGCCTTTCTAGGCTTATCAATAATAGTCAAGTTAAATTATTACAAAAGAAGTAACCATCTAATAATTATGCCCCCTACTACTGGTTTATTCATCAAATATCTTATGGTTGAATGGTCAATATACACAAAGATTTTATATCCAGTAATGTAGTGTCTGAATTTATTCAGAGAGTAAACAACAGCTAGAAATTCCTTTTCCGTAGTGGTGTAGTTCCTCTCTATGGGGGTCATATTTTTGCTAATGAAATAGATGGCATACATTTGATCTTCCTCATCCTTTTGTCTAAGAACAGCTCTCATTGTTGTGTTAGAAGCATCTATGTGAATATGAAAAGGTTTTCCCAATTAGGTCCTCTTAGAACCGAGGCAGTGGTCATTTTCTCCTTTATAACCTCAAAAGCTTGTTGACATTGAGGATACCATTCAAAAATGTGATCTTTTTCCAACAATATAACATGGGTGTAGCAATTTTACTAAAATATTTTATGAACCATTTGTAATATCCTACATATCCAAGGAAACTCTTGATATCAGTCTGATTTGTTGGTGTAGGAAATTTAGTAATGACTTCTATCTTCTTAGGATCAACTTGGATGCCCTTAGCAGAAATATGATGACCTAAGGGAATTCCCTAATCAACCATTATCAAACCATTTTCATGACTCAGGGAAAGTTGGTGTTTCTCACATCTAGTTAACAATTTTTCAAGATTACTCAAATATTCTTCAAAAGTAGACCCGTGGACGGTAAAATCATCCATATAAACTTCAACAAAGTCCTTTGTGTGCTCTGCAAAATAGCTAAAACTACTCTTTGAAAGGTTGCATGTTCATTACAAATTCTAAATGGTAGAACTCTATATGCAAATGTACCCTAAGGACAAGTTAATGTGGTCTTATCTTGATCAACAGGTGTTATATGGATTTCATTATATCCGTTGAACCCATCCTAGAAGGAGAAGTATTTCCTCCTTGTCAGATTGTCCTAAACTTGATCGATAAATGGCGAGGGAAAGAAATATTTCTTGGTGGCTTTATTAAGCTCCCTATAATCTATAAAGATTCTCCACTTACCTTTTCTTGGGAACTATAACTAGCAGTGATACCCACTTACTATTAGATATCGGATAGATGAATCCTACCCTTAACAATTTTTCTATTTCATTCTTGACAATGTCTCTAAGTGCTAGATTAATTCTTCATTGTGGTTTTCTAACTGGTTTAACATCCTCAGTGTAAATATGGTGAGTGCAGATGCTTGGATGAATCCCTTTCATGTCAGTATAGTCCCAAGAAAAATCTTTTGAATGATCCCTCAAGATTTATATGACCCTAGCCTCTTGGCTATCCTCTAAATTGTTTAGGTTGTTCTCTTCCTACCTCAATAGTTACTTGTTTAGTGTCTCTCAGAATAGAAAGTTTTGTATCGAAATCAAAGAGTTCAAGGGACAAGCATGAGGTTGTAGCATGTGAAAAATAGTCATGTTTTCAAGGGATACAACCTTGGCTAAAGGACAATGAAAATCAGTGGTTGTATGTTCTTCATGGTAATCATAGGTCTCTTCACAATTTTCAATAGAAATGTCACTTACCAAGGTGATGTTATCTGCTGAGTTCAAAATAGTCATTTCGTAGCCATAGTTTGGATTTCCGTAGAGTATCATCTCATCAGACATTGAGTATGGCTCCATAATTTCTTCCATATGATTTTTCATTGCAATGGTGGCTAGATAAGAAGAACTCATGTTGTTAGTATCTGAAAAATATACCCACACACATTCACAAACATCCACATATGGTTGGGCAGAGGATAAAGGGAAATATTCTTTTTTTTTTGCCCATTTGAAATAGTCATTTTCCTGACCTACAATCAATGTATGCGAATGTGATATCCAACGAGGGTCTTCCTAAGATTGCCGATATCCTAACTTCCGAGATTTAGGCTGTAAGGCCATGAAATCCATGAGATACTCCCAAGATTCAACCATGACCAAGAACATCCTCAATTACACCATCTGGTATAACAATAGATTGATCTGAAATTGAGGGACAATATTGGTTGGTTGTAATCTTGTCAAAGACAACAAATTGAACATATTTGTTGTTATGACATTGATGGAAACACTAAGATCCACCAAAATGTTAGATATTGATTGACCATTCACAAAAATAGTAATGATTGGACTCTAGGATCCCCATATTTTGGTGAAAGAATCTTTCCACTTCTGAATGTCAAATAGATTTCCTTCTACTTTGAATGTTTTTGTATTTCCTCTTCCTTCTTGGTGTTTTTATGCAATGGTTTCTAATGGTCTAGTTTAATTCAGGAATGTCCCTTATTTCTCTCAAAAGTGGGACCTCAATGTTCATATTTTTCAACTCCTGAACTAGTGTTGTTTCTTCCTCGTTCTGTACTTCTTTTAATCTTTATTGGAAAGGATCAAGCATGCAAATCCTTATCTTTCTTCTAAATGTTCCTAGTGGCTTATCTCTATGGGACATGTCCAATTTCTTCACTTTATTCAAGTATCCTCACACTTTCCTCTGGTATTTCCATGATAACTATGGGAGGATTGTTCATTTTTATTTCATATCTCGTTACATGTTATTAATGGCATTTACCTACACACGCTCACTATGTCCCTTCATTAATTGAAGTTTTTGTTTTTTTGGGGTTTGAGATAAGTTTAGAGCTAGAAGTTAAGTTTGTGTTGCTTTATCCCTTATTGATAATTTTGTTGTCGTGGGGTCATTAAATATTTGTGTTGTTGTGTAAACCTCCTTGGCTTATTAGAATTTTGTTGAGGTGCCTATATTACACAAAATTACATGTGCTACATTATTAGAAAATGGTTACAAAAGTCCCCAATGATGATTCAAGTCATTTCAAGAAGGTGTTCAAGCTCCAAAACCCATTTGTAGTGTATATTTTTTGCCTAGACATCTTTACTTAGCCTTCCCACATATTTTCCATCTTTTTACCTCTTTTTGTGCATGTTTTGGCCTTTAGTGCAGGACCACTACTTTACCCGCACAACAGCTTGAAACCGCCACCCAGTAGAGAAGCGGTCTGAAACTACCGCCCTACACAGGAGGTGGTCCTAAATAATTTTTCTAGATTTTGTCATGCATGTTTTTAACATGCGACGATTCACTTAACTTCACTTTTAACATGCATCCATCACTAAATAGTGTAAAAATGGTTTTGATTTTTTGGTTCTCCTTAGCTCTTATATTTTTGCATATGCCTTAGTTAGTTGGAACTGCCTCTTCTTGCCTTGTGCATGAAGGCACATCCCATCCCCAATTATATTCCATGCTTGTATTCAAGAAAAAGGGGCCCGAGAATTTTTGTGTATCTTGCATTGATCTGTACCACTGCCACAATCTTGCTAGGAATTGCATAGCTAAGCTCGATCTCTTGTGATATCTCTCTTCTACTTGCATTGCATCTTGTTTGCCTTCAATCTTCCATTGCTCAAGCGTCATCCTCCGTTGTTGTTCTTGCATTCCCAATCCCTTCGACTCATATAAACACTCGAGAGAAAGAAAGGAAAAAAGCTCGAGGGACAGATATACATATACAACTAGATTTTCCAAAGCTCTTGCTTATCCGGGTTTGAATTGTGTTTTGCTTTCTTTATTTGTTAAATTGTTAATTTCAAATCACTAGTTTTAATTGCATATCAAATAGAGTAGTAAAATTGTTCATTTCACTAGGTTAAGAAATTACAGTATATCAAATCATTAGAAATTTTTCTCTTTAACATTCCCAAGGAAGTTGTGGGGACAATAGCTCTTCCAGGGTCATAATTCGTTCTTCACCTCTCGAGGTAGGGTTTGAAGGGTTTTGGTTGGATTAGGTTAATTTTTTTAGATTAGATTCATATATTCCCACAAGTAACCAAAGCAACATCCGGTTGATTACTTGTCTTTAGTTTATTTATTAGATTAGAATGCATTGTTTAAAAATTAGAAAAGATAAAAATATTTCCTTTGATAGATTAGTTTTCTTTTATTGCTTTGATCCAATATATTGTGAAAACTCCAAAACATAGGTTAGATCTCCATCAAGAATTAGTTTTCTTATCAAAATCACTTTATTTCATTTTGTATGACCATCAATGGTCCACAACAAGAAAATACGTGCATTTGTGATCCCTTGGTCCCACAATGCAATGGGCCGATTTGATAACTAACATTAATACAATTTTACATTTGACAATATTACACACCTGTAACTTTTGCTGAGAAAATAAACAAATAAATATGCTAAACATCACTTATAATAAATCCTATGATTATTGGACTGCTCCTGGTAATAGGGTTTGATTATGCACATGACCATACAAGGGCCATAGCCTCCACGAGTCTTTGGTTGTGATCCTCAAGTCCCACAACCCAACGGGCCTACTGACCAATTAGACATTGACACTAGTTTGCATACATTAGTATTCAAATCTTCACCACTTCCACTAGACATTATTTCACAACTTTCCTTATTGAAAATAGTAGTCAATCAAACTAAGACTTTCTAGACTAGATCATAAAATCACCCATAAATCCCTACGGCTCCACCACGTCTCTTGTTCTCACTTCCATGACCTTGTCTGTAAATCTATACGAGGCACCCACAAGTCATTTTCCGTGTGTTCAACAACCAAAGAATGAATATTGGTAGATCTTGATATTCATTGGAGTCTTTGAGAATATATTATATCGACCTAGCCATCACACCACTTCAAGTTAGGAGAGAATTATTTTCCTTAGACTCACAAATCCCGATATTGCGTGTTGAAGATATAAGATTTCCCAATTAGCTTGATCCCCATCACTACACTCACATTCACATTCATTTTACATCATTTGTATCGACATGACACAATCGACACTAAAATTTTCCTCCGTAATTTCTATTTCATTAATGTATGTATTAGGAATAGGATGTTGTTAAGTGTAATTAGTAGTAGCGTCTGATAGAAGATAACGGTGCCGTCAGTACGGTGCCGCCAATAATGTAGAGTACGGTAACAGTCAAAGTACAATAGGAATGTTGTAAAAAGTAAATATTTGTCGTAAGTGGTCCGGTAATGTTAAAATGTCAAAGTTGGGATAAGTAGAGAAGTAGGGTCTACATGATTAGGAATTAGAAATATTATATTGGTAATAAGGACAAGGAGTGAGGTCATAAATATTTTGTGTATTTTATTTGTAAAAAGTCTAAAAATGTGGAACCCATGTGAAATGATAAGGTTTATCTTATCTTAAAAGATAAGCTTACATGTACAGATAAGAGTTAAGGTATGGAATATGATTCGTCAGTGGATTTCTTATCCTATCTTAGAGATAAGATGGATAAGCCTAGAAGTTCTATAAATAAAGAGGCCACCCCCCTCATTTAGCATAGAAGGAAGTAGTGAGAAATATTGTATGAAGTGTGTAAAGGAAACCATCAGTTTAAAGGTGTGTTGAAGAAGCCATTAAGAGGTGTAATTGTAAAGTTTCTCCCATAGTATTGGTGGAAGGCAAGTGAAGTCAATAACACTTGAAGTACCTCATGGGTGAGATTGTAACAATTTCATGTTAATATTATAATTTACTTTGATATTTCATATTTTTCATCATTAGTCTTATCATAGTCGATGGTATTCTTGTGTTATGTTTGTTGTTTTGTTTCCATTACATCCACCAAACTAAAGGTCATGAATTAGTAAATAATCATAGCATGAGGAGTTCCCAATGAAGAATTATCATAGTGCCGGATTGGTGATGACATTTTGGTTCCGTTCTTAGGGACCATTCCTCGTTAAGCCATTGTCGGAGAGATATTCCCACTTAGTCAAAAATCAACCTTGGAGGGTAACCTTGTTTTTATTGTGCATAGTAGTTACCATTGTAAAGTCATTTTTGTCATGAATAGTAGTTACCATGGTAAAGTTATTTTTTGTGTGAATAGTATTTACCACAATAAAGTCGGTTTTTCTTCGATAGTAAGTCAAGTTTTACCATAGTTTACCGTGGTCATTTCTATTTTCTATTATAGTGATTTTAATTATTGGTGCACATAAGTCTTGTTGATTGTACTTTTGGGTTGGTATTTCACTGTGGTTACTTTTGAAAATGGGGAAGATTCCTGTTTTTTCAGCCCAATCTAATGAAGATGCTTCCTCTTTCATTCAAGAGTTTAAACGATCTTGTATTTGTAATGGCCTTATAAGAAGGGAACAATGAACTAAATTTTTTCCTACCTTTTTGGATGGTTCAGCCCTTAGGTGGTTTGAAACACTAGGTGATAATGTGAAAAACTCGTGGGATTTATTAACTCCGAAAGTTTTCTTGAAGAATTTGGTGAACAACGAGAGATATGCGAGATCTCATGATCGATATCACAAAGCTAACCCAAGGAGAGAAGGAGAAGATAAGGAATTATTATGCTTGTGTTCTAGAGCTAAGGAGGAAGCTCGACGCCCGATCCGGAAGGAAGGATTAGCGGATGGGTTGATGAATGGCATGGATAATCTCCTATGTAAGCACTTCATTCTTGGGATGAAGCCGAGAGATCGAACAACGAGTGAAGTATGACCACCCAAATACCATTGAACAAGCAAAGGAAATTGTAAGAAGGCAAGAAGAAAGCATGGAAGAGGAGCCCAAAGAAATTACTTGCTAAAGTAGAGCCTACACCAAAGACACCTTTGCTCCAGAATCCACAACCACTCTCGGTGAGCACAAATATTTCTCCTAGTACATCTACCGAGTATGAAGATCTGCTCAAAAGATGGGTCATTAACTATTAATCTTCTTCAGGAAAGAATTTAGTTCTCGGGAGGAGATAGAGGTCCAAAAAGAATTATTTCTGAAGTTATATGTTATGGTTGTTATAAAAGAGGGTCATTATAAGTATAATTGTCCAGATAGAGCTTCACATCTAGTAAAGGAGATAATGATAAAGGAAAAGCACTGTGAATTCTTTTGATGTAGTAGATAAGAACAGAAATAATGAAGTAGATGTGTTTGTAACAAAAAGAAAGAAAGAAAAAGATAATCAAGATGGAAATGATCTAAGAAGATGAAAGGAGAAACTAGTAAGAAACACGGGAGAAGAAATTTGGGTGTGTAGGATTTTCTTATTTCACGGGGGGGCAAGGACCATACTCCATCTTGGAAGATCTGTCCAAAAGGCCTGCAAATATTACATATGGTCAAATCTTGGCTATGTCTTCTGAGAAGAGGCAGGAGCTGCGAAGTGGACTCAATGTTTGACGAAGGAAGGAGGTTGAGGTCCCTATTTTGGAGGCAGAGGTGGATCCCTATGCTCCTGGTGAGGTATTATGTAATGGTATTTCAATTCATGATGTCTTAGTTGATGGAGGTGCTGCAGTTAATGTAATGACCGAGTCTGTAATGAATATGTTGGGTTTAAAAATTGATCGCCCTTCAACACTTATGTTAAGGTCATTAAATAAGGGAAAAACTAAACCAGAAGGTGTAGTTTCAAATGTGGCAATATATCTGTTATGGCTGTTGTATGTGTGGTAGACTTTCAGGTGATAAAAATGAATTGTCTTGTTGCGTACCCAATGTTGCTTTGGGAAGACCATGGCTAAGGAGAGTTCATGCAAGAAACTACTAGAATGAAGGCTTCATGACACTTGGACATGGTAGAGAGAGGGTGAAGATAAATTTGATCCCTCGACATCATAAGGTAGAACCTATGGATTCAAGTGATGAAACTGATGATTGGACATCCTCGATTACTCTAGTACTAGTGAAGTGGACACGAAGATGAAGAAATTGAGGTTGATGTTTCAGTCATGGATATCCTTCCAGTCACACCGACTCATGACCCCATAAAATTATCTCAAAGAAGAAGTTGATGATCATCTCCAACAAATAAAGATTGGTGATCTTTGTGATGGAGAGTGAGAAACGAATCCTACCTCCAGCTCTTTCGAAGGGACATACACATATTCACTTTTGATTACAAGGAACTCCATCAAGTAAGTTGGGTAGATTATTCTATTGAGCTGGTAGATGGTGCTTAAGCCTATAAACAAATCCCATATAGAATGAATCCTAATTTTTCCAAGACTAAAAAGAAGAAATAGATAAGTTGCTTGATGCAGGATTCATATTTGCTATGGAGAATTCAGAATGGGTTTCTACCATTGTGATCTCAATAAAAAATAATGGGAAGCTACGCATTTGTGTTGATTACAGGAAGCTTAATAAGGCAACAAAGAAGGATCATTACCCTCTTCCATTCTCGAGATCAGATCTTGGATGAAGTATTTGGCCAGAGTGTTATAGTTTCTTTGATGGATATAAGCGGATACAACCAAGTCCGTATAGCGAGAGAAAAAATCAGTTGAATACCACATTCACCACTCCTTGGGAACATTTGCTTAAATAGAGTTATGCCTTTTGGGTTGTGTAATGCTCCAAAGAACATTCCGGTGTTTGATGAATAGGGTGTTCGAACCCTACATTGGGACCTTCATCAGAGTATTTCTGGATGATTTTTGCATCTATGGGAGCAAGTTGGACCACCTGCACCAGATGGAGATAGAATTTCAAAGGTTAGATGAAGCACAAGCCTCACTAAACCCTACAAAGTGTGTCTTTGGATGTTCTAAAGGTGTTTTGTTATGGCATGTTGTATCCATAGATGGTATTGATGCTTGATCTGATAAAGTTTCAAAAATCAAAGATTTACCATTTCCTATGAATAGAAGTAAGTTGAGATCATTTTTAGGCCATGTGGGTTACTATAGAAGGTTCATCAAGAATTTCTCAAAGATTGCACAGCCACTAACCCAGTTCTTGAAGAAGGATGTTACTTATGAACCAGGAAATAAGGCACATGAAGCTTTTGGACAACTGAAGGAAGCCCTGGTGTCTTCACCTGTTTTAAAGAATCCAGATTGGAGCAAGCCATTCATTGTGTACACTGATGCCTCAGATGCAGCACTAGGAAGTACTTTGAGCCAAAAGGATGAAAATGGGAATGAACATCCAATTTACTTTGGGAGCAGACAAATGAGCAGTGCTGAGGTAAATTATACTGTAACTGAAAAAGAGGCTCTAGCTATCATTTTTGCTGTAAAGAAGTTTAGAAATTACTTGCTAGGGCAGAAATTTATAGTTGTAACAGATCATCAGGCTCTAAAATATATTGTCAATAAGCCTAACCCATCAGGGAGGATAGCAAGATGGATAATTTTGCTACAAGAATTTGAATTTGATATTATAGATAGGCCAGGAAAGAAGCATGTCAATGCAGATGCACTCTCTCGAGCCTATGATGGTTTAGGATCATCTTGTGATGATGATGATTTCCCCGATGCAGCATTGTTATCCCTTGACACAATCCCTAGTGAATACATAGATATTTGGAATTATCTGAATGAATTCAAGTTTCTGATGGTGCCAATGCAAAGACTAAGAGAAATATTACTCAAGCTAGTCGTCCATATTCTATTCTACATGGAGTATTATTTTGAATAGGACCTGATGGATAGTACAAGAGGGTATTTGGACGTGATCAAGGGAAGGAACTACTAGAAGAATTCCATAATGGTACATGTGGAGGGCACTTCTCTGGAAAACTTACAACAAGAAGGATCTTGGATGCAGGTTATCACTGGCCCACTCTTTTTAAAGATTGTTATAATTATTGTAAGACATGTGATATTTGTCAAACACATGGTAACCGTAAGACTTCATCAACTCCATTATGTCCTATTCTTCCACTTGGTCCCTTTGAAAAGTGGGGAATAGACATTGTAGGTCCACTTCCAACTACCTCACGCCAAAATAAGTATATTGTAGTTGCCACAGATTATTTAACCAAGTGGGTTGAAGCTAGGCCATTGAAAATAGCTTCCATGGATGAGGTGGCAAGGTTCATATATGAACGCATTATCACCAGATTTGGTTTTCCATTAGAAATTGTAACAGATCAAGGAAGCCACATTATTAATGAGGTAGTAGAAGCCTAGTCAATAAATTTTCTATTAAGCACAGGAAGGCAACAACATACAAGCCAAGCACAAATGGACAGGTGGAATGAACAAATTTTGTGTTGTGTTAAATTCTAGCAAAAGATGCAGCCTTGCAGGTACATAAGTGGGATAAAAGGATTCATGCAGCATTGTGGGCATATAGGGTAACATCAAAGTCAGCAACGAGGATACTCCCATTTCATTGGCCTATGGCATTGATCCAGTTCTTCTATTGAGTTTGATATTCCCACCGTGAGAGTTATGAAAAATGAAAGGATGGATAAAAGTGATTCAAGAAAAAGAAAGGTTTGTACATCTTCATTTCTTTAGAGGAAATGAGGGAAATAGCAAAGGATACAAGCCATAAGAAGAAAATGAAGCGAGAAGGAATACTTTGATCAAAAGATCCATTGGTCTCCATTTCATGTGAATGACTTGGTTCTAGTGTATGATTCCGATACAAAAAAAGAAGACAGAAAAATTTCTTCCAAAATGGATGGGGCCTACAAAATAGCAGTTGTGCATGAAAATGGTACGTCTGCATTTGGAGGAATTATATGGCACTCCCATTATGAAATGGGTCAACCACGACAAGTTGAAGATTTTCCAAGCACCAGAATAGTCTACTTCGAGGATGGAGTAGAAGCTAGGAAGGGGGAAGATGTCGACACTAAAATTTTCCTCCGTAATTTCTATTTCATTAATGTATGTATTAGGAATAGGATGTTGTTAAGTGTAATTAGTAGTAGCATCTGATAGAAGATAATGGTGCACCGTCAATGGTGCCGCCAATAATGTAGAGTATGGTAACAGTCAAAGTACAATAGGAATGTTGTAAAAAGTAAATATTTGTCGTAAGTGGTCCGGTAATGTTAAAATGTCAAAGTTGGGATAAGTAGAGAAGTAGGGTCTACATGATTAGGAATTAGAAATATTATATTGGTAATAAGGACAAGGAGTGAGGTCATAAATATTTTGTGTATTTTATTTGTAAAAAGTCTAAAAATGTGGAACCCATGTGAAATGATAAGGTTTATCTTATCTTAAAAGATAAGCTTACATGTACAGATAAGAGTTAAGGTATGGAATATGATTCGTCAAAGTGGATTTCTTATCCTATCTTAGAGATAAGATGGATAAGCCTGGAAGTTCTATAAATAAAGAGGCCACCCCCCTCATTTAGCATAGAAGGAAGTAGTGAGAAATATTGTATGAAGTGTGTAAAGGAAGCCATCAGTTTAAAGGTGTGTTGAAGAAGCCATTAAGAGGTGTAATTGTAAAGTTTCTCCCATAGTATTGGTGGAAGGCAAGTGAAGTCAATAACACTTGAAGTACCTCATGGGTGAGATTGTAACAATTTCATGTTAATATTATAATTTACTTTGATATTTCAGATTTGTCATCATTCCGTCTTATCATAGTCGATGGTATTCTTGTGTTATGTTTGTTGTTTTGTTTCCAGATTACATCCACCAAACTAAAGGTTGTGCATTAGTAAATAATCATAGCACGAGGAGTTCTGGTGAAGAATTATCATAGTTCCGGATTGGTGATGACAGACCTTGAGAGGTCGGGTACGAAGAAGGTCATGTGCTGATTTTCTATCGTCTGATAAATGGCCATTGTTGGTTTTTCCATGGTGGTGCATTGGTTGGTGGTGCCAAGTAAGACCTAGTGATTATATGAAGGCACCCATGGTGGTGGCTATGAAAAACCTTCTAATTTGGTTGTGTCCAATAAATTTGTCTCCAATTTGGTGGAGGATCCTGATTGGGCCATGGCATCATCTAGGGGTTTTGAGCAGGTCTAGGGGCATAAGAATCTTGGGTGTTTAATCTTTGTCAAAGTTTACCCTTGCATTTTCTTGAGTTATGGAATTTAATATCTCTTTGATCTGAGGTAGGAGAGTAAAATGGTTGGTATCATGGTTAGGGACATCACAAATCAGGCACATGTCTATGATATCCAAAGGACATTCTTTCAAAGGATGTATTTTCCTACATCTGGGACAATATATGTCTAAAGGTTCTTTTACTGATTGTTCTTAGCTTTCATCCCATCTATGAGTTGAGGTTAACTATGACAAGATGTATGTTTTCATGTTAGCCATTTCCTCTAGAATTTCTAAGGTTCCTAGGGCATTTTTGATGTTTTCCTTCATCTTATACCTCCTCTTATTCTAGAGTAGCTCCTACATAACTCAACAATATGTTCCATGGAGAGTTTGTGTATATCACCTCCTCCCATGAGATGGAGGGAATTTTTGTTTCATCATCAAGTCTTTTAAGGAACAATTTCTTAGTGATTTTCTCATTGAGATCATAACCACTCCTTCTATGGACAAAAAGAAATTTTTCCAAATAATCTTCCAGATTTTCATCTTCTTTTGCTTTATCTAAAAAACTCCTCCCTCCTATCTCTTCCCTACGTATTCCTAGTATTTTTCCAAAAAGGAAGTCTCCATTTGTTCCCATGAATGAATAGAGGATGAGGGAAATCCCATAAACCACCTCATGGAAAAATATTTGAGGGTGGAAGGAAAATTTTGACTTTCTAGTTGTCTATTTTGTGGTCATAAATTTGGTAAAGGACATTGAATTCAAACAAGAATTGGTCTGGATCTTCTATGGACATTCCTCAAAGATAGGGAGAATGAATGGGGAGGTTTTTTCATAGGTGCATCCTCATCCTCATTTAGGAAAATGGGATAAGTAAAGGTCCTACCCAAGGGTCTATCATCATCATTCCCATTATCTCCCATTTCTAAAGGTTTCTCAGGTTATAAATAAGATGATGTGGATTGTTCAGTATCACTCTTGGGTGTTATATTAGATTTAGTGTCACTCTCAGTGTTCCATACTTGTGCTTTGTTTGGATATATTCTTTGAATATTGTGAGGTATAAATCTCCCTTGAGCATCCTGTGGCCTGTGCATCAATATTTCTTGTGTAAACAAGGCTTAGGACTTTTACTAGGTTGCATAGCTTAACTTCACTAACACCCATAGCAGATAAGATGAATATAATGGTGTTTTATACCTATGGTTTCCATGGAAATGACGCCAAAAATGATGGGTTGTTGTAATTTCCAATCATTTAACCAAAAGATTCAATTTTCGGTGTCATTCTCAAACCAGGGTTGTGTCCTAAGATGTATGCAATGAAGTTGTATGCAATGCGATTATTTTTATGGTTCTCGTTTTGGGGTTTTTAGTTGGTATCTCACTTTTTTTATCTTCTAATATATAGAAATTAAATACAACTTTAAGCTACTGAAATGAAAGACGAAATTAGGAAATACATCTAATCTATTGAAACAACATTGTTGTAATAAAAATGATTTTAAAGGAAATACTTGACTGAATTGAAATTCTCACATGAATTGAAATGCACACATGAATTGAAATGATAGTAAGGAAATATGATAAAGCATGGAAATATAATACTACATTCAAATAACCATTCAAATCAAAGTGCTGGAACTTAAACTTATCAGGAATAACGATCATGCATGAAAATCAACCCTCTAATATCCTCAGTTGAGTGGGCCCTTGCTCTCCTTTGGGATTGAGGTACACTTAACAACAATGAATAGTCAAAATATCATATAGATTATATTGATTCAAATAAGTTTAGAACATGCTTCATCATAAGACTATAAATAACTATCAACTGGTATATAGAACTGTACTGAAAGACTATCAACTACTAACTATGAAATAATTTTAATAAGGTGTCTTATAGACACAATGAGTTACAGAACATGCCACAATTATAGGTAATGAATTTAACCAATAATAACCTCTTTAAATCTCAATGACATCCTATAATATAGCTAAAAACATGGTCTTTGTTTGTAGGTTGCTATGAGAAAATCCTCTAGAATGACATGGTGGCAAGAGACTCGGTCTTCTTGATTGTTACTCCTCAAAATTGCCAGAGAATGTGCTTTATCATCCTCGAACACTTCATCACATTACTCACAAAATCATTTAATGGGAATTCCTATGGTCATTAGTTCACATGAGATAAGAACAAGAGAAATGCATCAATATTACTTAGGATACAACTATCTAGAACATTCCCCATGCATTAATTAACACATTTAGGAGCAAATCAATATTCATATGGATGATATAATAAGTCAATTTATGCACTCATAAAATTTCCTTACTTATATTCACATAAGAAAGAATCACAAGAAAGACAAGGGTATTATAATGATGAAGGTGCAACACATACGGTTAAAGATCAATAGATGTCAAAGGTAGCCTCTAGTCCCGAGTTACAACCCATTTTAGTTACTAAACACGTTGAGAATGCATGTGCACATGAACCTATGAAGTATAAGCTAGTTATAACAAAGCAAGAAGTGATAAATGCCAAGTATCCAGATGTTGCACATCCTAAAGAGGTTTACCAGGAGACTATGGATGTCATCAGGGATCTGCGAGGAAAGATTCAAATCTTAAAGGAACAGGTGCATGTTATGGATCAAACAAATAAGGTTGAACTCCCGTAGAAGGACATAGATGACTTGAAATAGGTATGTCAAATTTTCTGCTCAAAGAACATCATCCCTTTGTAAGGAAAACGGTTGCAAGAAAAGGTATATCACGTAGGTTCTTAGTGTGAGAGGTATATACTCCATTCAAATTTACCCTCACATAAGCATGAATTTTACAAGGAGATTACACATAATGCAGACATAGATGGATGTTCTCTAAGAAAAATTATGATATATACATGTGTGAAGGTTAATGTACTAACATTAGATGCATGGAATCGGATGGGAAGACCACCATTGGAGCCTTCTTTGAATGTGTTGCATATGGAAAAAAAAAACCAAGGGATATGCCTATTAGAGTACTAAAGGATGCATCTATTACAATTTAGGAGGCCAATTTCTTGGGGAATTTGAAGTATTAGAGCTTTTGAAGCAAATAACTTCCTAGCACTCTTGAGTGACCACTAGTGTTATGCCATAATGTTGATTTACACTTTTACAAAGAGTATATTGGCTTTGAGAACAAGGAAGAGTGTGTCATTATACCTTTGTGAGACACAAAAGGTTACTTTGCATATTGATCCTTTGAGCAAAGAAGAAATGAATAGTATATATGCTCGCACAATCAAAGACCCTAAGGTAACTGCTGAGCCATCCAAGGAATGAGTGATATAGTGGGATTATGCTTAGTGATATAGTGAGAGTATTACTTGTAATAATTGGGGACATGGAACATATGAAATGGTTGGGTGAGAAATAAATAACACAATTACTCACATGATTAGGTCGCACATGTTTAGGCACTTGGGGTATAACTAGTACCTAGGTACATTGGTGATAAAAACCCTCATGTATTTTTGTGCACTTGGAAGACCAGTGGACAAATGAAGTTATAAGAAACATATTGGTCTATAATTTTTGCAGGAAAATAGTTTCTAGTGGGCTACACATAGAGGTAGCTTACTTAAATGGAAATAAGTGAGAATCTCATTTTCTACTTAGTTCATAAGGATAATTGTACCTTCTCAAATATGTAAATTTCATGGGAATTTCCCTACCTCACATCACGTCTATAATTGTGAGAGACTTTGGATGGAGGGACAAGAGGCCTTACCACCATCACTCTGGGTGCATAAGTTCTACTCCACCTTACACGGTTATTCGCATGCATGGTATTTTCATACGGAGTTAACAATAGAGATAGTTAACTAGTAAGAGATGACCTCAAGTATGATTCATACTTTTGATTATTTTTCTATTAAGCCTCCAGTCAATGAAGCACTATAGATTATGAAGCACCTTACTTTGGGAGATAGTGTAAAGGTTGAGGAAATTCGATAGAAATGTTTGGAGAGATTTATCTCTAGGAAAGATTTGACCTTCAAGAGATAAATGAAGAATAGATGGTCCACACCGGAAGAAAAAAAAAAGGGGTAAAATGGTGTATATGATAGATGATGATGATGAGGGCAATAACTTGGATGTTAACCACACTGAAGGTACATGTAGGGTGATGGACACATCAAATGAAAAGGCACACATGTATCATGTCCCTATGAAAACAAATAAAGTTATAATTGGAACAGAGGTAGAGCCTAAGGAGGCCATTATTGGTGACTACTCATCGGAGCTAGAAGTGGCTAAATTTATTCAACTCTTACATGACTTCCAAGACCTATTTCCATGGGGATATCATGTGTTAAAGGAAGTACACCCTTCTTTAGGTGAGATTAAAATCAAGCTTAAAGAAGTCACGCACCCAATTAGGAAGAGACCATATAGGATGAATCCTAATCGAGTATGAAGGTATAGGAAAAATTTGATAAAATGCTCAAGTATGGTATAGCTGATCCTATTGAGTAATCTAAATGGGTTAGCCCCATGGTCATCAGCATTATAAAGGATGGGAGGATAAAGATATCTGTGGACTACAAAGAATTAAATTCTTCATGTGTTATTAATCATTTTCCTACCCCATTCAAGGAGTATTTCCTTAAGGGATTTTTAGGTGTGAGATATACTCTTTTACATATGGGTTTTCAAGATATCATCAAGTGTGCATAGTGAAGGAAGATCGGGAAATACAACTTTCACCACTAAGTGGGAATTTTCTCATATAGAGTGATGCCCTTTGGATTTAAAAATACACCATCGGTGTTCTCACACATTGTTTTATAGGCATTTTAAGACTTAATTCATAAGTTCTTGCATGTATATCTGTATGATTGGACCGTATATGGCTTAGTCAAGAATCATTGTAAGAATATAAGGCTCTGTTTGAGAGGTACATCCAATTGAGCATCTCACTTAAAATTAATAAGTACATCTTTACAACACCTTTTGGCACTTTATTGGATCATATTATTTGTAAGGAAGGATTTTTGGTAGATCTAACTAAAGTAGTTGTGATCTTGGGTTTGGAGGATCCTCACAATCAAAGTGACATGCATGGATTTCAGGGACATACGGGGTACTACAAGAAATTCATAAAAGTTTTTGTAAATATTTTTACACCCTTGGAAGAACTATTGAAAACTAAAGGAAAATTCTATTGGGATGATGCACAATAGAAAACATTTGAAACATTGAAGGAAAATCTTACTACTACGCCTATTTTGTGATTTCCTTCATAGAAAAAACCATTATTAAAAGAACAATGGACAGAGAGGGGAGGTGAATCAATCTGAAAAAAATATAATTAATTTACCATCCATTATCCATTATCATTCATTCATCCATTTATTCTACCATAAACCATATGTGTGTTTACTTAAGCATATAAACAACCATACACAAGATTTCTCATAATATTGTTCTTTATTCACTTGTCAAACCTCTAAACACATGTACCATGCTCTCAAATATTCCTAAATATTTCATTCTCTTCCTCAGCCTTAAAATCATGCTCTCATACCTGCAAAACACTCTCCTCTAGGTCACACTTCTTCCCTCCAAGAGCACTAGTTCAAAAATGAACCCAAAACATCACTTTTATACATTTTCCTTTCTTCCTAATCATAGGAGGACAATCCTACACTATTTATTTCACCAATGCATCATTAAAAAAATCCCATAACTTCTTCCAAACATTTACAAGTGACCCAATTAGGTTGGCCTAGAAAAACACACTTTCCATGCACCAAAAATCACCAAAACACATGCATTGGGATGCCAAAATTCTCCTCATTCCAAAACCATGCTTATTAAAGCTCCCATATTCATAAAAAATTATTAATATATCATTTAAACATCAACCATGTTCACAATTTATCTCAACCAATCAAATTATTTCATTTAATTGGCCCAATACTCTTTGATCATCTCATAATTGTTGTTTCCTACCCCCTTCAAGACCCTTGAAACTTCATTATGCCACAACATCACTTAAATTCAACCAAACCATGCCATATAACATCTTTATGGAAATTCCAAAATTTTAGAAAAATTCTTAGTAAGATAGAAGCTTTAAAAACTCACTTGCTCAAACCACAATCACTTTTGTCTTCATCAAAATAGAGTGCCCAAAAATTTGTCTTCAAATATCAATCGATAAAAACATTTATAGGAATAGACAAGACCTATAAATGGATTCACCGGATTCCAAATTCATCCCACTTCACATTACAGTTGATAGAAAGTATCACCTAATCAATCTTATGCTTTAAACAATGAAAAACTTTCAAAAAGCATATCTTGTCTTATCTGACCAAAATCCTTCCTATCCAATGAATGACATGGAAACTATATGCACCCATTTTTTTCACATGTTACATTATCATAATGGTTTTTAATCCCCAATGATGATAAGTAACTTTTCCAATAATGTTTGAATCTAATTTCCATTTTGAAGTTTATATTTGTAGCCTATAATGCTTTTCTTTTTCATTTCCACGCTTTTCTTGCTTACCTTTAAATTTCGTAAGATTTTTCCTTAGCTTTTGAGTTTAAGTTATGGATTTTATATTGTGGTTATGTAAACCCCGTGGTTACACAACTAATGATCTACCCTCAGCCATGGTTGCGTAACCACCCGGTGTTTACGTAACCACCCTCTCGCGAAACCGGCAGGCGTTTGCCTGTGGTTTTTCTCCGTAACCTACTCTTGCACATTCGAATATGTGTAAACTTTTCAAACTTTATTTTAGCACATGTTTCTTGGTTAAATTGGTTTTCTTGGGATCATTTGATATGTATCAAATTTTCCTTCTTTCTCTACTAACTAATTGGAGTTAACTGCCCCTTCTTTGAGAGAGGTGGAATTTCTTTGCTGCCAAATGGCTTAGAGCATTTCCCTGTCATTATTCTATAAGATCCAAACTTCTACAGCAAAGAATTGGTTAGAGATTGTTTTGTGAATTACATTGTTATGTTGTTGTAATCTTGCTAGGAAATACACAATCAAGCCAGTTATCTTTAATTGTTGTTCTCCTACCCACATTGCTACCAGACTACCTTTAGCCCACCACTACTCTAGAATTTCTTCACTACTTCTTACTCGCACTACCCAACACAATTCCTTGGATTCATCTAAGCATTAAAGTTGGAAAATAAGTGAAGGGGACATCGAGTAAACGATCACTAGATTTTTTAGATTTATACAAATTCTAGGTTGGGGATGTACTTCGTTTTCTTTAAGCTTTCTTGATTTCTTTATTCCATTTGTATGCACAATTTTTCTAGAGTAGATAAATAAATTCAAATCAAATTAGTTCAATAGTTAGTTCATTATTGTTACCTACACAAAGCTTCTAGTCATAGATTGCTTCCATGCCTATCCTTGTGGTTTACAATGGAAGTTTTTTAGAGGAAAGCTCCTGCATTAGTTTAAAGAAATTGTAATTCCATTTCAATATGCAATCTTCATTAGATATTCCTTTATTTCTATAGGGAATTTTTAGAGGAAGAAGTGCTTCTGAGAAGATTTTACTTCTTCATGTGTCTCTGAGGTAGAACAAAAGATTTAAATCCAAAAACACAAATCAAAAAATCTTTTGATTTATTAGAGTAGTTTAGATCCATTCTGTACAGATAAATAGTCACATAAAATTATTTATTTGTTTAGTTTTGTTAATAGCATTGTAGAAGAAATTGTATTTCTTATTTTATTTTCTAAAAATCATAAAACCCAAAAACATTAGCTTAATTTAATTAGATTGTTGTTTATTGTTATTTCCTTTATATAATTGAAAAGAACAAAAACATTAGAATAGATTTGTTTTCTTCATTAAGATTAGTTAGTTTTATTTTATTAATTAGATAAAATCAACACGTAGGTTTAATTAATTTGAGGAAATTAATTGAATCATTTTGGTTTAAGTCTTCTTATTTCTATTTTATTAATCCAACACATAGATTAATTAAGCGAGAAATGAACACAATTCCCCACATGCTTTTAGTTTGTCTAGGTTTAAACATCAACCTCTCCTCTAGTGTATACTTTGCAAACTTATTTTCTTTCTTAGTTTAGTGTTTAGCACAACCCACATGACCACACAATGCCCTAGGTAGCATAGAGATTAATTTTTTGATCCGATGGTGCCGTAACTAGATCTTGCTCCATGATTGGCAAATGTTGACCAAGGCCTAAGATTCCTCATTTTCCAAACCACCCCACAAGCACTTGTTATCATCTCGTAGCTGACCACTTTGAACGTTGAATCAGATAGTGCTTACAAAGTATTGTTATGTCAACTTGTTCATAACTAGTTTCCAACATTTACCTATTTATCCTACCCATATGCTTGCTTGCTCACACTTCCATGACCTTTTCAGAAACTTCTACGAGGAAAACATAGGAAAATTTCCATGCCTTCCACAACCTATCATGAGCATCTTTTTGAACTAGATATTGACCACCATTTACGCACTATCATCATCTTAGACCATTCCATTTCACCCTCACATGTATGACAAGAATTCATCACCTTATATGAGCATATACCATTAGTGCGCATATAAGACATTAGATTTCCATGATATTTCCTTATCCATATTTCAGCTATTTCACCTTATATATTCCACATAACCATTTATCCATTCCATTATGGATATCCGGCATGACCTCAAGAGTTTGTGTGCGTGCCAAAAAAGTCACATGTTGATTTTTCGATGTACAAAATTGGTGAACCCGACGTGAAGGACTAGTTCCTTTTTGTTTACATTATTTTTACCTTCTTTCATCCATCCTTCTCCTCTCCCATTATTTTTTGGGTATTTATATACCCCCAAATATCGTCGATCCGAAATATGTTCGGTCCGCTTTTGGGTCTTAAAGAGTATTATTACCAAATGGGTATGCAACAATCACCCTCACTATTTGGGTGGGCTGATAACTACTCATCTAATCTACCTTCCCCTCACACTCCTCCTCAAGGAACCAATAATAGTTCATCAATCAAGATCAAGGAGATTGATCAACCTATGTAAAGTCCACAACTTGAGCTCTCTAGATCAAATAATATGACATTTATAGGAGAGCAAGGGTCCAATCCTCGGTCTTGTTTAGACCATAAATCAGCATGCAATCTAATTTTTTCCCATCCTACTAATCACCGGATAAGGAACTCTTGGCATGCTTCACCTGAAGAAAACAACGCTTTAATGCAATAGACCAGTCCTTGGACCGGATGCAACAATATACTGATGTTCTACTTCATACCAACTCTACTACCCCTCCTCCAACATGAAACACATACAAAGAGGGGTGGACTCCTAAGGATCAAACCATAGCAAGACATCATGTTCCTTTTATTCCCATCCAAACTCAAAATATACCTAAGCCAAATGCAACACCGTCCATGGGTGATGTAATGTCAACATTGGTGGATAGGGTTAGGGAACTAAAGTCACCCAGGTCTTCTCTTACTACATCTTTCATACAACAGGCAAGTTCCCCACCATGTGTAGAATTTTGGTATGTGCACTCATCACCTTTAGCCCTTCCATTTTCTATGGGTGTCCCTAACTCTAGGGATCTTCTCATTCAATCGCACATGTTAGGTATGCACTCTCACACTTTGTATAGGTACCACAAAGCCAACTAGAAGTACATTCTCAAATTCCATTCCAATGAAAATGTAACGTTCCTCATTTCATAAATTCTACCTCATACCAAAAAAATGTTCCCCCATACCTCCACATGCATTCTAAATTGCCACAGGGGGACATCTTTTCTTTTCCAGTGCTCATATGCCCACCTTAAGGGATGCCTTATTCCTCTAGGAATGCTTATGCTACATCATATCAGCCTCCTATTCTTCCCCACCTCCCCATAAAGGTTCTTCTATGGTAGAGTCTTATGTGTTAGGCACATATGTTGAATATCTTAAGGATCCCCTCGAATTTACCATACGAAGCGTAATGCTTCCACAACCACTTTTCAACATGCCAAATTTTAAAGGGGAGGGGGACCTAAATGCACATATTAACACATATGTAATCGCCATCAAAGAGATACTCTCATGGGATGAGGTTTTAGCTAATATTTTCCCAAAACCCTTGAGGCGATCTCTCTCAATGGTACTACAGGATACTAGAAGCCTCGATCCATTCATTCAAACAACTCATTTCTAAGTTTATAAAGGATTTTGATATGAACAAAATCTTGCAAATAGGAATCAGATAATTCCTCCACATCAAGAAAGAACACAATGAGTTTACCACCCATTTCATTCAAATATGATAAATTCCTTGCTACTCCTCGGCTAGTGCTCCAAATAAGGACTTTGAACAAAGTTTTTGACTTGTTCCTTCATTCTCTCAACCGAGAGACCAAGGAGGAGGTCCAAAATTTTCCTCTTAGAAGCTACGAGGAGGTTTTAGAGGTGATCCCCTATTTACCAAGCGGTGATTGTTAGTTGTCAAAAATGTACATTCAAATGGGAGACTAGTCAACCCCTCTCAGGGTAATTCAAACTACCTAAACGGTTCAAACAACAATAACCAAGGACCTAAAGTCCTTAATAAGAACTATGGTGCTATGATGGATGATGTAATTGACCAATCCAAGAAGTTCGTTGTTAACACCAGCAATGTGAATAATGGTAACAATAATAATCCTTCCATTAATGTGGTGGAATTTAGTCATCCTCCTCCCCCACCTCAACAATTCTAGGCCCAAGCACCAGTTCAATACCCGAGTGGTTATCTAAACCAATACTAGAACCAAGGCCAGAGGCCCCCAAACTTCAACTTTAACAACCAACAATAGAACAACAATAGAAACTATGGGCCGCAATAGAACCAAAATAAAAGGCCTCTTGATTACTATCCTAATTTGTACTACATTTTTCATATGGTTAGAGGACATGACGCTTGTACGTGTCGTGATTATAAAAAATATATACAATGACTTCCTAAGGACCAAAGGTACCTATTTGTTGACATTTTTTCATAAATCCTATAACACCGATGTAAAACTCTCACATGGGGCATGTTTCCCCTTAAAATTCTAACCTTGGGGTTTATAGAGACCCTCTTCCAACATGCCTCGAGAATGGAAATCTCAATCCTCATATAAATAACAAGGGAGATCACAATGGAAATAATGATCACGAAGCATCCACTTCGTCAAACCCATTGGTAGCTCCTCTTTAGATGGTCGAATTAGACCAAAATGATAGGTTGGTTGAGTAGGAGATTGCACCCGAGATCAATGTAGCGAATCATACCCAAGATTATTCCTCACAAACTCTTCCAATTTACCCCTCAATGTAAGATGATACACTATTTTCTCCCAATCCGGTGGGGCCTATGATTTAATTATAGATTTGACTAAGACCTTTTCTCACATTTCCTTCTTGATTTATTGAATAATTCATCCATGCATCGATTGGATTCATTAGAAGCAATAGGCCTTGGCCATTTAATTCATGTAACCCTCCTCCGGAGGCCCAAATTAATGACATATATTTTGATATCTATCCTCTAGGAAAGAATGAAATAGATGTTTGTTTCATAATTGACATTAGCAAGATGTCAACCGATGTTGAGTTAGAATGAAGAAGTGATCATGTGGTGTACTATCGTCACCAATCCGCACTATGATAATTCTTCACTGGGAACTCCTCGTGCTATGATTATTTACTAATGCACACCTCTAGTTTGGTGGATGTAATCAGAAACAAAACAACAAACATAACACAAGAGTACCATCGACTATGATAAGACGGAATGATGACAAATCTGAAATATCAAAGTAAATAATAATATTAACATGAAATTGTTACAATCTCACCCATGAGGTACTTCAAGTGTTATTGACTTCACTTGCCTTCCACCAATACTATGGGAGAAACTTTACAATTACACCTCTTAATGGCTTCTTCAACACACCTTTAAACTGATGGCTTCCTTTACACACTTCATACAATATTTCTCACTACTTCCTTCTATGCTAAATGAGGGGGTGGCCTCTTTATTTATAGAACTTTCAGCTTATCCATCTTATCTTTAAGATAGGATAAGAAATCCACTATGACGAATCATATTCCATACCTTAACTCTTATCCATGTAAGCTTATCTTTTAAGATAAGATAAACCTTATCATTTCACATGGGTTCCACATTTTTAGACTTTTTACAAATAAAATACACAAAATATTTATGACCTCACTCCTTGTCCTTATTACCAATATAATATTTCTAATTCCTAATCATGTAGACCCTACTTCTCTTCTTATCCCAACTTTGACATTTTAACATTACCTGGACCACTTACGACAAATATTTACTTTTTACAACATTCCTATTGGACTTTGACTATTACCGTACTCTACATTATTGGCGGCATCAGATCGAAGTGCCGTTATCTTCTATCGACACTACTACTAATTACACTTAACAACATCCTATTCCTAATACATACAATAATGAAATAGAAATTACAGAGGAAAATTTTAGTGTCGATAGCGTACTCTAGGTTCTCGATTTACAACACCTATGTTTAATGTGCAATTATAGATGATAGAGCTGTCATTAACATAGTTCCTTTCTCATTTCTTTAGAATCTAGGCTATGGAGAAACCAATTTTTCTTCAACACAAAACACATTGAGAGGCTACGATAGCCTCAAAGAAACGTCCATTAGGACTATAGTACTTTCTGAGCTACCCTTGGACAATAAACTGTGTGTTGAATGATTTTTAAATTATAGATCATAATACCAACTATAATATGATCCTCGGTCAACCCTGGATACACAAAATGAAGGAAACCCCTTCTACATTGTTCCAAGAAGTCAGATTCCTACACCTAGGTAAGGTTTTCATAGCTCAGGGTAACCCAAAGCCATTTGACATTTATTTGGCCAAACTAAAGAAGAAACTCAGGATTCATATTGAATTTGATCTCCCATCCAATCATTTAAATAATCCTCGAGACTCAAATCCTAAGTCACAGCTTATTCTAACGACTGGGTTAGAAACCCTTAAGACAAAAGGGCTTGATTCTGGTGAAGTCAAAGTTGTTGTAGTAGAAACTGTCTCAAAAAAACTACAATAGAGATTGTTAAGCTTTTGAAGAATGATTTATCTATCATTCTTTCATTTAATTCCCTTGGCATAGGACATGCTCTTGGGATTGGTTCTCTCCCATCTAGTGTCTTTGATGAGATCTATATGGTTGAGCTATAGAAGTCAAAGAGGAATATTCTACAAATGATCAAACTTCTATCTTCCCCAATGATTATTGGACCCTCAACTATGATGGTGTGAAGTGTCATTTCAGTGCTGGGGCAAGTGTGATCCTTACTTCTCTAGAGGGAAGGATCATGCCTTTTTCCTTTAGGTTAAACTTTGAATGTACAAACAACACCACAGAATACAAGGCTCTTCTTCTTGGTCTCATCGTAGCCAAGAGGATGGGTATTAACAATGTTAGAGTGTTAGGTGATTCCTAACTTGTCATTAATCAAGTCTTAGAAGTTTATGAGACTACATCAAAACATCTATAACTCTAAAAATTTGTCGCTCTTGAACTTAGAAAAGGTTTTGATTTTATTTCTATCAAAGCCATACCTAGAGAAAAACCTCTATCGAAAATGGATACTTCTTCCATCTTTTTTTCAAGCTAATTCTTGAAGGAAAGTGATTTTACAGTCTTAGTTCGATCTAGACCCTTTATTTGAAAAGTTCCAACCAATGCGATTCTAGCATATGTTGAAACTAAGAATGAGCCTGTCATCATGGAATTTGTAAAAAATGATAAGGCAATCCTAGGATTCCTCAATGCATACATTGATCTTCATCTTGCTCACCATAAGAGAGGCTTTTCTCTTATGACCTCACCCTTCCTCCTACTTTGGAAATCACACATTGTGTTCTTCCTCATCGGAAGGTCTTGAGATCCATGAGGTAAAGGAAGAAAAGTTTGAGCTACCTTCGGCCCCACTTGCGTTGAAGAGGGTAACACCTTTTTGATTGAAGGGTCAATAGATATCAATATAGGGATGTAGAAGATCCTAAGATCTTAAAACTCATTTCTTGTCTTACTCTAAATGAGATAGAATCACACATGAAGGTGCTCAAATAACACTTTAAATTTTTGCTTTCAATACAAGGAAATGACAGGAATCAATCCTGATGTGGTAGTTAAAAACCTCATCATGAATCCCGATTCCAAGCCCGTGAAGTCAGAATTCATGACCCAAAAGTGAATTATCAATGAAGAAGTAATGAAGCTTCTTTCGTGTAGGTTTCATTAAACCAGTGGACTATTCCATGTGGGTGTCTAACATTTTCCTGGTTCTTAAAAATAATGGGAAGATACGTATTTGTATCGAATTTAGAGACATCAAAAATCCTATCCTAAGGATGAATTTCCATTTCCTTCCATCGATGTCATTATAGATGCAACAACTAGCTATGATTTATTGTCACTTATGGATGGCTTCTCCAGCTACAATCAAATAAGGATCTTTGAGGAGGATCAAACTAAGACTACCTTTACTACTCCTTGGGAAAAAATTTGCTATGCAATCATGTCATTTGGATTGAAAAATGTTAGAGCCACCTACCAATGAGAAATGACATACATCTTCCATGATCTTATCCATAAGATTGTGGAATCTTACATTGATGACTTGCTAGCTAAGGTCAGGAAGCATTGTGATCACCCTTTGCCTTATCCTCTTTTGTCTTATCCTGTAACTTGAATTATTGAAGTATAGTTAACATTACTGGGGTATATCATTTAAAAAGAATTGCGTATCCGAGTAAAATTCTTACCTTCATATTTGAGGCGGTTCTATAAATGAACTCCACCTTCGAAGAAAATAATGGGGTAAACTTGGTGCAATCATTTATTCTTCTAACTTGTGTCATCCATCCCATTAATAACTTGTTAAAGAAAGAGTGTAGTAAAGAGTGGACTTCTAAATGTCATGAAGCATTTGATTCGGTCAAACATTTTCTCATGTCACCACCTACACTCATGCCACCCAAATCTGACCATCCCCTAATCTTATAATCTCAAGCCACCAAGGTTTTTCTATCTTGCATGTTGGCGCAAGAAGATGATGATAATCATGAACATGTCATTTATTTCATTAGTTACACTCTACTTGATTACGAGACACATTATACATAGGAAGAGAAATAATGCCCAGTGATTTTATTTGTAACAATGAAAGGTTAAGGAATTATATGCTTAACCAGGAAATGTGAGTGATCATCAAGTATGACCAGATGCAAACCTTCTTGACTCAAGGTTTCTTATCTAAAAATGTTGGACATTTTCTCACGTTGATGGGTGAATTTGAACTCACCTTCATTAACCATAAATCTATCAAAGACAAATTATTACTGATTGGTTGACTAACAACCCGATAAATCGTGGAGACTTAGTAGACCTATATTTCCCTGATGAGTATTTATTTTACGTAGAAACAAATCCTCTCATCGCATCGTGTCCATGGTACTCTGATATCATTAATCACATTATGGACCATGCATGTCCTAAGGGAGTGACCTCACAACAAAGATGGTGGCTATGTCATAGCTGCCAAGTATGTAATTATAGAAGAAGTGCTCTATCACATATCCTTCGACAACATGTTTTGAGGTGTGTAGATGAAGAAGAATTGAAAATATCCTCTTTGAATCCCACATCAAAGTTTGTGGGGGTCACTTTGGAGGGCATGTTACTACTTAAGAAAATTCATCGATGGGTTATTTCTAGCCCACCTTAGAGCATGATGTTATAGAATATGTATGCAGATGCCATAAATGTCAAGAATTCATGCATGAGATACATATTCCTACTCAAGCCCTATAGCCGATTGTGATGCCTTGGCCCTTTTCTACTAGGGGTTTTGGATTTGATAGGGAAGTTTTCTCCCTCATCAACAAATTGCCACAACTTTATCATTACGACCACGAAATATTTTACAAAGTGGGTTGAGGCCATGCCTCTCACTACTGTGCCTAGGTCTATGATTGCTAAATTCATTTTGAATCAAATCATCTATAGGTATGGAGTCCCACAGGTCATTATCTCTGATAATGGCACATCTTTTAAGAACAAAGAGGTGCGTGAGTTGTGTTCACAATTCAAAATATCACATCACACAACCTCTTTATATTACCCTCAAGCCAATGGACAGGCTAAGGTGACAAATAAAACATTGAATTCCATACTCCTTAAAATAGTCAAGGAGAACAAGTGTGACTAACATTTAAAGTTATTTCCATCCTTGTGGGCCTATAGGACGTTAGTACAAATGCCTACAGGGGAAACCCCTTTTCTTTAGTCTTCGGATGTGAAGTGGTCTTACCACTAGAAATCAAGCTACCTAGCCTCTCGCATATCTTTGCAAGGAATTTTAGATGAAGATGCATATCGAGAGGCACGAATTGTTCAATTGGAAACCCTCGATGAAACTCGGCTTAATGTTGAGTAATGACACAATGTTTACACTAACATGATGGCTCACCAATATAACAAAAATATTTACGAGCATGAAATATGTGTAGGTGATCTAATTCTCAAACTAGATAGTCGGATCAATAAAAATACACCGACTGAAGGAAGGAAGTTTAGACCAAAGTGGTTAGGTCCATATTGGGTCATGAAGGACTATAAGAATGGTGTGTATCATCTGTGTACCTTAGAAGGTGAATATTTTGGTGAATGATTCAATTCAATTCACCTTAAAGGATTCTACACATAGTTTATTTGGATTTCCACATTACTACATTCACATATCACGTTTCATAATCATATTGTAACATTACGAAATGAAGAAACTTATTTTTAAGTAACTTTCAAATTTTCTGAGAATTGGCAAAGCATTTAATCATACTTCTTCAAACATTCATTATATCATCTCTAGACTATTCAATCTTTTATCATCTTGCTAGATGAAGTTTTGACATTGATCCTACCAAGACCTACACACTTAGTTCTATTCATGACTGCTTCTAGCTTAGTTGTTTTTTCCCATAGTCTGTACTAGAAGCTTCTTGGTGTCACATCTTTCCTCAAAAATCTCTCTTTTGACAAATCAATCTAAAACATTTCACCCGGATTACTTGTTCGCCTACTTCAACCCTTGGTGGTGAGCCCTCACATCCTACTAGTTGCATGGGGTTGAGGCTAGGGAAATTTTTCCTCCCAAAATCACAAGTCAAAGTTTAAAAATAATTCAACCTAAATTTTTTAAATCTAAAGAAACAATAAATACAAAAACAATTTCATTTTGTAAATAATACTACACTTCTTTTCCCTACCAGTCTTCGATGATGAGCCCACCAATTCTTACAGTAGCATGAGGTGGGAAAGGAGGAAGTTCCCACCTATGTTTTATCTTGGTGATGAGCCCATGCTTCTTACTATAGCATGGGGCAAGGCATAGGGGTGCTTTCAAATAAATTCAATAAGTTGTAAACAAGTCAACAAGTAAAGAATTCTTTGAATCCTCTGAAATCATCAGAAAATGAGTTAGATTTATAAGTTATAAGATATTTAATCCATAAAACCATATTTTTTCAATCAAGAGGCCACCTATGGTCTAAGTATAATTAAACTTGTAAGTGAACTGCATTCTAAATTGGATAGTTAGCCTTTCCTGGAGTTGAGTTGGAGTGTCCTAATTGGGTCTTTGTCAAAACCTTATCTTCATATCATTACTTTCATTCATCAAAGTTATATAAATCACATCCTTCTTGATTCTCTTTTTTTATCCCCGCATCTTTGATTTGTTGTGTGGAGTTAAGAATGGAGTGGGTTCATTTCATTATCATATCATTCTCATCAAATTTTCCAATAAAGCAGAAATACCAAATATTGCTTGAAAACCAAAGTTTTAAGTTTTCATTGTCCTCATGTGCATCATATATATCAAAATAAAAAAATAAGTAGATATTCCTATTACATATTTCATCATCATATCATCCATCATCCATATCCATTCATAAAAGCATATAAAAATCATCGAGATTCTACACATCTTAGAGTACACAGATGAAACTAGTCATAAAAAGTAAACTCTTACACAAGATATCCGAGCCAAAAAGAATCACATATGTATATATCTATAAATAATTGAGTTTGTATACAATTCCATCACACCCTAAGTGTGGTCAAAACACTCGCAATGAGCACAAAATTAAAAAAATGATATATGTGTCCAAAAATATAACAAAGCAATAAATACCTATGGTTTATCCCTCCTATGGGATCTAGATGAAGGAACACATGGGGGGAATCATGTTGTGGCTCCTACAATGTGAGTGGGGGCCTCCATGAGTAGAACGATGAGAATGAATATGATATGGGGTGGTAACCTCACTTCGGTAGTAGTATTCCATCACGGGAATGACCTCGATGTTATCTCCTCTCTCAAACTATTTAGTATGCATAAGCTCAATCCTTATTGAGGACTCATTCTTTGTGGCTCACCAAACTTGTGAAAATACATCGGTGTGAAATTCGGCCATATGTGGCTTCCCACATCTACAAGTAACTCCTCTGTGTCTTCCCATGGGATAAATGTATCAACTAGGATCTAATGAATGAAATATCATCATCCATCGCCAAGTGGCTACAAAACACAAAAGAATACAATGGAGAGTTAGAAAAAATTTTAAAAATAAAAAATAAGATAATGTAATTCACTAAAATTTCTAGTCTAAATAATAGATTGAGAGAATATTGTTCACTTAATCGATCTCATGGCTACTAGGATGGATCTACTAGTGCTAGTGGTGGTGGTGGAGCCATTGTGGTTACTACTCAGCCGTGATCTCCTCTAGAAGTCACCTTTTGTCCCATAATGGACTTGCTCATCACCCCTCTCTCATGTGAAAGAGGTTCCTCTGAATAAAGAGTCTCATCCTCATCTTCATCCTTGGCCCTACCTACTATGGAAGCCTCTCTACTAGATATCCACTCTTTATTGGTCTCCTCTCCTCCCCCTCGCCCTCATCACCTCCCTCATCCTCCTCACCTCCTCCCTCTACCTCCCTCCTCCTCCTCCTCCTCTATCATGCATAATGGGGTAGTCCTCAATCAGAGAATCACCCCTAGCCTATATTGATCTGGGATGACCTATGGTGTACCAATCAGGGACCCCAAGTATAATGAAAGTCCACAGGGAGCTTTCCCTTGTTGGGAAATTATAACCTCTCTAATCCCCTTATATACAATTGGAATTCTAGGGAGGGCATCAATATAAGGTAACCCAAACTACTGGGGCACCCTCTGAACTGGATGGACCTCCACCTACTAGTCCTATCCACTAACTGTGTAATAGTGTTGTATGTTGCCACAATAATGACATCCTCACCCCATAGGTCAGCCATGTCCTAAGTACAAATGCCCATGCAACCATGTCATTTGTAGTAATGTGGTAGACATACCTTGGTAGCTCCCCCTTTAAGGGGGCCATGAATAATATCCATCTAACTACTCTAATAGCCCTAGGATCAGCTCTCCTATACCCCTTTATAGGGATGATGTCCTAAAAGACCCAACTCATCACTAGTGTAGGATGACTAAGGGCCTTGCCCTTTAGTCAAATAACCTTGTATAAATCATGATAGGTAGCACCAAGTATGTCAATTCCCCATGCATAGATGTGGCCATGCTCCTCTATGCTCTAAATAATTGGGGCCCAATAATAAAGTAACTTATCCCCACCCTTGTCTCCAACCAAGCATGAATCCAAAATACCAATGATGGCCTTACGCAAGGCAGGATAGGAGGAGAGGTGGTAATTGACAATAGTCTCATATCATTTTTGGCACCAGTATCGGGTGTCAATGCATCTCCCATGTAAGAATCCCAACTATGATACTGCACCACTAATGTAGTACTCTATAAAGTCAATTTCCTACCTATGAGAACCCCAGAATCCTATATACATCCTCAAGAGTGATGGTCCACTCTCCTCTAACTCCAAGAAACCAGAAAGTGTTCCAGTATGCATCCCAATAACTCAATAGATATCAATTTAGCTAACAAGTAACCAGGTGGTGCAACCAACGGTGTCTGGGATATCCTCCATATCCCGACTCTGTGTAAGATATCTCTCTCAGCCTGAGTGAGTGAATCCAAGATGGAGGGAAGTAATCAAACTCTCTATCCTTTCTCCATCTGATATATATATGGGGCCTGTATTCACCAAAACACCAAAAAGAGAAAGTTAGAAACATCTCATACATAATAAGCTCATCAAAAACATCATAAAACAATACAAAACCAAAAAAATCTTCATACATGGTCATTTTAGCCTCTTCCTTGATAATTACGTAATCATCCCTCTATGTAGAGTGGTGGTTGCACAATCACTACGGTGGTTGTGTAACTTCCCCTCTCCATAGAGTGGAAGGTTACATAACCGCCACTTTGCACATAGCACATGGTTTCTTCCCAAAATAGTATGTCATACCCTATGACCTAAAAACTTCAAAAAAGACAAAAAATGACCATTTTTGAAAAAATAAAAGTCAAATGCACCTAGGCACCCCCTTGTGAACATTTTGACTACAAAATTATCAAAAATAACCCCCCTAGGTTGCTTTTTCATTTTTCACATTATAGGTTAAAAATAAATAAATGCGAGATAATTAACTCATCTCTGAGCCGTTGATCATATCGCTTTGTTATACTACCATTACATCATTTTACTCTTTGATTTAGATGTACTCATGCTCAAAACTAGCATAGGTGATCCAGAGCTCAAAAATCACTAAGTGGGTGAGTGAAAATGATTTCTAGAAATAGTAATTTTGGTTATATATAACATGTTTAACTCTGTTTTCAAGTGTGTGTGTTTTGTAGGGATGGAGCACTAGTAGTGCATATATTTAAATCCCCGTGGATATGGTAATTCCTCTTGTCATTTTGATCTTAGTATATTTTGTAGATTTCATATCTATCTGCACTTGATTCTTGTTTGTTTCTTGTAGGTGGTGGTAAGTTTGCATTGGCATCATTTCGACACATGGTCATGTCAGTATAATTTATAACTCCTCATTTTGGGATGGCCATACTCAGACTCTATGTTTTACACCTCTTCATGGCTAAAACTTCTCCGAGGGGGAATATGTACACACCCAATTTTTCATGTGCTACATTTTCGGAATGGTTTTAAATCCCCAATGATGATTAATATATTTTCCAATGGTGTTCAAATCCAATTTCCCATTTGTAGTGTATATTTATAGCCTAGAATGCTTTCCTTGTTCATTTCCATGCTTTTCTTGCTTTCCTTTAGCTCTCTCAATATTTTCCTTAATTTTTAAGTTTAAGTTATAAATTTCCGGCCTTTATTCAACTTCCCGGTAGTTATGCAACCACAAATCTCCCTCAATGGTGGGGTTGTGTAACCTCCCGGGTTGTGCAACCGCCCCTCTACATAGACTAGTAGTTGCGTGTAGTTTTTAGAACCTCTCTGCACATTTCTGAATGCATGTCAAATTTTCAAACTTTATTTTAGCACACATTTCTTAGTCAAATTGGTTTTTCTTGGGCTCATTTGATACATATCAATTTTTCCTTCTTTCCCTACTAATTTATTGAAGTTAAATGTCCCTTCTTTGAGAGAGGTGGCATTTATTGGTACATCAAATGGCTTAGACCATTTCCTCTCCATTCTTCTATAAGATCCAAGCTTCTACCCAAAGCATTGGTTAAATATTTTTGTTGTGAATTACATCACTATGCTACCATAATCTTGCTAGGAAATACATAATCAAGCTAGTTCTCTTGTATTATTTATTCTCTACCCGCATTCTTTGCTACCAGATCCTTCTTGTAACCCACCACTTGCTCGAGCATTTCTTCACTACTTCTTCTAGACTACCCAACATAGTTCCTTGGATTCATCTAAGCATTAAATTTTTAAAAAGAAGATGAGGGGACATCAAAACCATCACTAGATTTTTCATGGTTCTACAAATTCTAGGTTGGGGATGTACTTGGTTTTCCTTAAGCTTTCTTGATTTATTTATTCCATTTGTATGCATAATTTGAATAGAGTAGTTAAATAAATTCAATTCAAATAAATTCAATAGTTATTTCATTAATATTATTAACACAAAGCTTCTAGTGATAGATTGTTTCCTACCTATCCTATGGGTTTGCAAGGGAAGTTTGTCTGGAGGAAGGCTCCTACATTAGTTTTAAAGTAAATTGTAATTCCATTTCAATCTGTAATCTTCATTAGATCTTCGCTTATTTCTCTTAGGGAAGTTTTAGAGGAAGAAGTGCTTCTAAGAAGCTTTTACTTCTTCCTATGTCTCTGAGGTAGAACAAAAGATTTAAATCCACAAACACAAATTGGAAAATATTTTGATTTATTAGAGTAGTTTAGATCCATTCTACACAGATAAATAGTCACATTAGATTATTTATTTGTTTAGTTTATTAATAGTATTGTAGAAATTGCATTTCTTCGTATTTCTTCAATTTCTTATTTTCTAGAAATCATAAAACCCAAAAAAATTAGCTTAATTTAATTAGATTGTTGTTTATTGTTATTTCTTTATATAATTGAAAAGAAAAAAACATTAGGATAGAATTTTTTTCTTCATTAATATTAGTTAGTTTTCTTTTAATAATTATATAAAAGCAATGCGTAGTTTAATTAAATCGAGGAAAGTAATTAAATTATTTTGGTTTAAATCTACTTTTTTCTATTTTATTAATCAAACACATAGATTAATTAGGCAAAAAGTAACACAATTCCTCATGTGCTCTTAGTTGTCCTAGGTTTAAAAATAAACCTCACCTCTAGAGAATAATTTGTGAACTTGTTTACTTTCTTAGTTTAGCGGTTGTAACACAATCCACATGACCATACAAGGCCCTAGGTAACCTAGAGATTATTTGTGATCCGGCATTGCCGAACATGATCTTGATCCACAATTGCATCACATTGACCAAGGCCTAAGATTCCTCATTTTCCAAACCACCCCATAACCACCTGTTATCATCTCATAGTTGACCACGTTGAACGTTGAATCGATAGTGTTTACCAATTATGGATACGTCAACTTGGTCATAACTAGTTTCCAACATTTTCCCATTTTTTATACCCATGTGTTTGCTCTCTCACTTTCATGACCTTTTCTAGAAAATTATTCGAGGAAAATTGAGGACAACGTCCCGCCTTCCACAAACCTTCATGAGCATCTTTCGCGAGCCGAGATATTGACCTCCATTTATGCACTACCATCATCTTAGATTGTTCCATTTCACCCACGCATGTAATATAAGCATTCGCCGCCTTAGATGAGCATATACCATTAGTCACCATACAAGACATTACATTGACTTGATCTTTTCTTATCCACATTTCACTTATTTCACCTTATATATATTCCACATAGCCATCTATCTATTCCATTTTGATTGTCCCGCAAGACCTCGTGAGTCACGTGCATCCGAAGGTTGCGTGTTTATTTTTAGGTGTACATAAACAATATAAAAACATTTCTTCATGAGAGAAACATCAGATCACTAGAACTATCTCTGAATCCTCTTTCCAACACATTTTTACTCATATCAAAATTCCACCTATAGCTCTAGTTATGACCATTTTACTGAACACTTCTTTTTAAGGCCTCAAAATCAGCCCTTTGACCATTCAACTTGAATGGAGCTCATTTGACCATGTACCTACTTTAACATATCATGACATAGAATTTTACATAAATATAAACTCACATACATCACAAAATGCCAATTTATATTGCTACTCCTTTAGACAACCTTGTCCCCAAATCGAACTTATTTAGAAACTTTCATTTTCAAGTTGGGCCCACAAATGACCACATTCTCTAACATACCTTTATAGAAATTTGGAATATTCTTATACAACATAAAATTATCACTTTTACCCCATCAATCAAAATTGGGCTGATCTGAGCACTTCTTTTCGCAAATTGCTCCTAGTAGGGTTTAACTAGTGTTTTAAACCACTTTACCTTGTTAACTATTGTTCATAAAAATGTGACGATCAAACCACCTCATTATTTTTTAAAAATCTATATAATTTACCTAAGAGGATACTCCAAATATATCATGTTCCAATGCAAAGCACACAGTCCATAACGAGCATCAAAAGGTCCAACTTTGCTATAAAAACACACTCAAACTTACCCAGTTTCACCAAAACTTGCATAACTTCAAATTTATTTAGCACTTTGATCTAAAACGTGGTATGAAGCACTATGGAAACATCCTATAACTATTTATAGTTCCCACATAGCCCATATATTTCTCAACTCTCTATCCATAGTGACTTACCTTTGCTTGTTCTCAATCGCTTGTTTCCCAAAGACCATGTATATGCATATAACCTCTGAATTCTGACCTAAAACTCATAATACACCTCAATTACAATGTCAAAATGTTATAACCATGCTCCAAAAATAAATATATAGTCTAAATCTCACTTCTCCACTTCATTATGCATGTTCGGGATAGAAACAAACCTAGAATGACCTGACTCAACCATAACAACCCATGACTTGAGCATGATGACCTCATAAAGACACATATACACCTAAAACACATTATTAGGACTATTATTGACCTCATGAAACTCATAAATATACTTGGGAATACTCAAACCATGACTCAACTCACTCACTCGTGCTCTAGGACTCCATGATAACTCACCAAACTAATTGGACTTCATGATTGACACATGAACAACATCATATGGAGACTCACATAACAACATGACACCCTTTTCCATTATCAGTGGGTTGACATCAACCCACAATGTCCAAAAATCTCCCCCTTATTATTGATGGCAACCATCATTCAGAAACATTTATGGAAACCAACAAGACCAACACCTACATGACCTCAACTCCATGTTTTTTATTCCTCTCTCCCAATTTTCCATCTATAATAAATGATAGAATCACTCCAATACATAAAAAGGACAACACAAGATAGGAACAAATACAACAATGCTCAAAATTGACTTACTTTCCCAAATTGCTCCCCACAGGGACTATATTCGTCCTTATTTGACTCCTTCAAGAGCAAAAAGGATACTATGGACCTAAAAATAGCTTGCAAACCAGCTCCCCCTGAACATATGTTTTCCATTTCTTATTTATTTTAACTCCACATCTCTTTTTAGGCCATTCTCATGCATAAGAACTCAAAATTTTCCTTCAAGGTTATCACACCAAACTTTGAAGCACGGTCCTAAATAACGTTTCGGTAAATGTGAGAACTTCACCATGATCTAGAACTCTACATACCTCATAAAAATTCTTCTCTTCGCTCCCCACGGAATTGTAGTATCCTTTTCTAACTGAAAATGCACATGCATGACCCATACCTTACATATTAGTGATGAAATCTAGATGAAGACAAAAAGTACATCCTCGACAAAATTTCAATGTTCTAGGATTTCTTTCTCAAAAAAAATATGTCCCTTTTTATCTCATGACTAACACTCTTAATCACTTATTAGTACATTTCATTCTTACCTTCTATAATATCATATCCACCTAATGGGAGAAATAATTTACTCCCCTCGTCCTAGTTAGCCAACATATACCATGATGTATTAGAATAGTCTCTTTAAGAACTGTACCTTTAGTTTCAAACACCTTTTTCATGTAAAGTCTTAAATCACTCATGATGATGATGTGTTGCCTTCTAGAGACCTCAACATACCTAAGACACATTTGATGATTTTCCACAATACCACAGTAGCTTCTACTTGAAAATAGTCACCTTATTGAAACTATTAGATCTTAAAGAGATTCACTTCAACAAGTTGTAGATAACATATTTTTCTTTAATAGATCTCTTATAGATTAGTAATGGTCTTGAACATGTGTTTCTAAGACTAAAGACTCTTTTAAGACTCCATTGAACAACCTATAATATTGTACCTTTATTTGATTTGAGGAGAATTAGTATAGATATCTTTTGTTTAAGCTTCAACAACCTTTATTTTCATGCACGTACTTCTTGAAAAAACTTACAGATCTTTATACCTTTTGATTTCATGATAAAGGCCTTAAACATATAGATTGAGAGGAATTCAATCTTTGAATGGAATATAGACTCCCTGGGATAATCATATGTAAATATGACTTATGTAAGTCATGATACACCAATCTGAAGCACATAAATACCTTCATTAGGAACCCGATAGCACATTATAGTTTACACATCTTTCCTTGACTTCATCATTTACTTATTTTATGATACATACAGTTTCTATGCTACTTGCTAGATTCCGTGCCTCCAAGATGTAATATTGTCCTCTCTTTTTCATATTCATGTTAGGGACTCCACTACAAGATTAAACAACCACCTACATGATAAATTATGTCATTTTCCTATCTTCCACACCCTCATAACCATGTACAAGTATCAAAACTAGTTTTTAGTCTTATAAGTGATTACATGGAGCATAGAATCCCTTTTCACAATACAATATATCTTCATTGTGCATGAATTTGATGTTGGTTAAACAAACTTGATCAACCATTCACCACTGAACCTTGCTCCCCTCATGAGCACTTGATCACATGACCTTGGAGAAATTTAGGCTTCAAATCACTATACCCAGATTTTCTTCTCGCATTCAATGGAGATTCAAAATACCTTTCACTGTTAAGACCTTTATGAATTTTACATCATTCATTTACAAACTTGTAGGCTTCATTTTGTAAACATTATAGGCTTAGTGATTTCTTAAACTTCTCAAGATTAGGCATATACTTATTCCTATAGTTTCATGTACTTGGCATAGACAATTTCATGTCACAAATGATCTTACACAAAACATATCCTCTCTTATTTTCATCCGATTCCTGTAGCATACCTTGACAAATGTGGACAACATATATGGAATAGTGTTTCTTCTTGGCACAATGCTCAATGACCTATCATTACTATACTCTACTCCTTTTGTAAACATCTTGACATCTAAAAATAACTTTTAGCTAGAAATTTTGTCTTTTTCATAGTCATCAAGGCTCTTTAGCCTTCACAGTCCTTTTCTTTCTTGATAGACCTAGCTCATTATCTCGCATGATCTACAACCTAGTCAAATTCCTTCCCTAGTGCAAGCTCAAACCTTGAGTAATTTTTCCATTCACAAACTCGTTCACAAGATCTTCATGGCTTCAACACTTGCTAACTAACACAAACACATACTATACTAGCTTCAACATGACCTACTAGACCATTAACATACTTCTTTTAATCTTCACGGAACCTATACACAACTATTTGGCTATGGATATTGACACGTAACTCAAGATTTTCTTGAAATGACAATATCAGACTTCATAGTCAAGATGACCTAGATTACACATTTTTAATTCCTTTTGAGATATTTATGTACACTTCCCTTCAAGGATTCAAACTAATTGACTCCTAGAACTACATTTAAGACCTTTGACCACATTGACATCTTTGAAGATTCATGAAATTACTAGAAATACTTTTGACAAAGCCTAGTAATATTTGTAAGACATTATTATAGTATCATCATAAAATCGACCAAATAATTTCACCATGAACTCCTTGTCTTGAATGTTCTCATATTAGTTGATTAGAATACAAAGGACACCATATCATAACAATATAATCTTTGACAATAAGCTCAGACTCATACACAACTTACACTTGACATACCTTCACAAATAGACTTTATACAAGTATTGAAACATGGTAACTTTAATGCACTACTAAAAACTCATTCTTCAATTCATGTGACACCACAAACCGTGAACTTGGACCATATAGAACAAAGATGATGTTCATTTAGGACATAAGATAATTGCACCGAGATTTGACCTTGTTAGACATTTTCATAACTTTTGCAATGAAAAATCATGACATCTTCTTATCACACCTTCAATAGACAACAAAAAACCTCATACTTTTATAACTCGCACCTTGACACTTTATATTGATAGTAGGATTCTTTACTTTGATGGAAAAATAGGAATTTGATAACTTTAAACACCTTTGAGACGCAACATTTTGACCTTTAACCAACAAACTCGAACACAAATTATGAGATCCCCTTACACATATAATAATATTCAAGCATGACTTGATGAACCCATGCTAACAAGTTTCATAGAGTAACTCTTTCAAAGCACCTTTACAATAATATGAAGCTTACAACACAAACTTATTGACTAAAAGACATATTTTACTTGAAAAATATATCCTTGATACATGAATTTACCTACTGGACCATACATTTCACTCAAAAGACCTTGAATTTATTTTAAGGAGACAGAGCACCACACTTGTATAGACCATTTGATCTTACATGCTAAGGAATCACAAAGAACCTACATCTCATTCGCACCTAAGGCACCATACAAAGAATCTTCATTCATCTAGCAACTTTTGTTGAAATAACCATAATGCATGCACTAACAAAGAGACTCTTTGACACATTTTCAAGACATGACATAACTTAAATTACAAGATTCATGGCTAAGAATAGCAGACTTCATGATGAATAAGTACAACTAAAATACAACCAACAACACTTTTTACACCAAAGGCATATTTTGGTAGGACCGAGAGCAACAATAGCAAATTTTCATGAACCAATAAGACTTAGTAATGTTTCCTTTGTATGATAAATTTCTCCTAGAATCTTAGAGAAGACATTCAAGGTCCATTGAGTTATTTAGAACAATATATAAGCATCTCGGAGACCTCAAGGATTTCATCTTCTCCTTTTATAACTTTGGAATCTTGGATGATCCTTGTAAATGATGATTTAATCAGAAATCCTTCATATTCTTATTAGATATCGGTAGAATTATCTTCAAGACCTTAAGTCGGTTGCTCTTTCTCAAAAAGGGCTAATAACCCTTTCTTGGTTTGAGCTAGGTTTCACAAAATTCATTGTTTCCTTCTTGATCATATCAACATACCTTGGTAACCTGAAAGAGCTTGATTCTCCCTTAGATCTAACTGACTCCTTATCCCGTACATCACTTTGATCCTTTTTGTCCTTGGTTTCTTTAACATATTTAGATTCTACTTTCTTTTCCTTAAGCTTAGAAACATCCTTCTTGACCTTAGAATCATCCATTGGTATGTTTTTCTTTTGTAAAATTTTCTATTTGGATCATTAGGAGCTTGAAATTTGTAGTGATATCTTGTAGATTCCCTTTGTTTACAAGATATATAAACATGTCCTTATTTATGGAATGTATAGCACATAACATTCTTCCATCTTCTAGGCTCATATATATTGATATTCCAACCGTAATTAGATACCTTATTTCCATACTCACAACATGAATAACATTGAACCTTAAAATAACTACTATCATTCCATGATTGCTCAAACTTATATAGTTTCTTCTTGCAATCCCTAGCTCTATGACCAAAACCATTACAAAAAAACAATATCCATGAAATGATGAACCATAACTAATAGCATTAGGTTTTCTAATGGAGTTAGACTTGCTTGATCAGCCTTCTTGATCACCTTCATGTTTTCTTGAGAGCTTGAACTTGCTTTATCATCTTTCTTCACATATTCACTTGTGAAACCTATACCTATTTTGTCACTATCATCTCTTTACACCTTCAAAATTCCACAAAGAAATTCAAAACTCTTTTCTAACTTCTCATACCTTTTCAACCTGTTAGAAGCTTCTTCAAGATTAGATTCTAAAACCTTCAACTTATCTCCATAGCTGATATAAGTGTCTTATTTTTCCTTTAATTCTTTACATTTGTTTCAGATTGAGATTCTAACCTTTTGATGGCTTGACCATGATCATTCTCTATGCAATTGATTTGATCTTGCAACTTGTGGATTAGAGACTTGGAAACCTCATACTTATTCCTCAAGGCTTCTTCAAAGATCTCGATGATTTACCCATTGCTTATGCTTCTAGGATCTCCTTTAAGTGATTAAACTTGCTTCTCAAGGACCTATTCGATATGAATTTTTTGAAGCACAATGGACATAGAGGGGGTGAATCAATCCTACAAAACTATTAATTCTTTTACCATTCATTATCCTTATCATTCATTCAACCATTTATTCAACCATTAACCATATGTCTCGTTTACTTAATCATATAAATTTTGGGGTGTTAATGTCAAGTGGGGATACCATTTGGTGGACCGCCACTTAGACAACCCCTGTCTTAAAGATTATTTTTAATAATCTTAGTCATTGATTCATAGCTTTGAAAAGAGTGAAGTGGTATAACCACTCACCCATCCTATATAAATAGGATGATCCCTCACAGACTAGACTACTTAGTGATCTTACTTTTACTAAGGATCATATAGACCATTTGATCTAAAACTTAAGCTACTTATGTGAGATGTTATAAAGCGAGACAAAATTCTACTAGTGTTTACTTGTGTGAGACCAAGGAGTGAAGTGGAAGTGTTGGGTGAAAGTCTAATAAATTCTTAATATAAGGGTGTTTTTTCAGTGAAATTTAATAAATTCTTAATATAAGATAGTGTTTTTTCATAGGTAGAATATTTTCCTTTGGGTTGTCTCCTTTGCTCCACTTAAATATGGTGTCTCTTGTCTCATTTACTTTCATCTATTGTTATTTTCTTTCAATCAATTATTATATGCATATGTAAACATCTGGTTAATGTCTGCACATTATAATCTATAATCCTCAACTATTATGTTGGCGAAAAATTTTTCGAGTGGACAAACTTGTGGATTTCTTGCTATGCTCTGGGAATCTAAGTCCCTTTACTTAACCGATGACTTTTACCATATGTGCATGCGGAAAGGTGAGTGAGAATCCAACAGGTAGGAGAACTAATGACTTTGTCTCGGAAGTAGGGAGTGAAAATCAGATTCCCAGTACACACATATAGTTACACACACTACTTAAAAACTTCATCACATGCATTTATGAGAAGAAACAACCCTGTAAATGACAACAAGACCAAATAGAATTTGATGAGAACAAAGTGTCATGAAATCCCTTGGTCAAAGAAAGCTAGAAACTCCTTCTTCTTGTATTGATGCTTGAACAAAAGTTGTACATAGTGTAGGAATGGAAGAAATTTGAGAGGGGAAGAGAGTAGAAGAAAATGGCTATCTCCTTTGCTTTCTCTCAAGGTAGAATGCACTCTTGAGTCTACAAGATCAATCGCCAACCCTTTGAAATGGGAATGGCTTTACAATTTATAGAATAGAATATGACTCTTCATCTTCCTCATGACCTTTTGAATACCTTAATATGACTTAAGACTGTTCATATTCCACTTCAAATATTTAAGTCCCTTTTATAATAGCAAGGTGACTTAATTTACATTATGTTTCTAAAGTCTCTTAAGTCATATTAAAAGTGCAAACCCCAACGTGAAATTAGAATATTGGAAAGTGAGAGAAAGTTGGGGGAAGAGGAGAGAGAAAGAGGGGGAGAAGAAGAAGAGGAGATGTCATTCCTAATGAAGTCCGTTGATCCTCATTGATGGAAAGCTCCAAATGCAGTGAAACTTTGAATCTTCAAACTCCTTGCACACTGTGAAATTCCTCCAAATTATCTCACGAACGCTCACTAAGTTGAATGAACTAAGGTGGATCTTGAATGCCCTATGAAAAAATGACTAGGATGCTCCCGAACAATGATGTCCCCTCAATGATTATCCTTATACATCCCATTATGCCAAAACTTCTCTTTGAGTGTAACTTACTATTTTTAGTAAGTGTGAAAAAGGCAACTCTCTCGATCCTTTGTTGAGTGTTGTGACCTTGATTCCCCTTTCTCCCTGTGTTCCTCACTCCTTTGGATCAAATTTCTATTTTTAGCAGGTGCTCGAGGGCCCACTTACTATTTTTAGTAAGTGCCAAAATTTCCATTCTGGTGGATTCTCAGCTATAGTGCACCTTTGATATCTTCATCTCCTTCGCAGGTTCTTTTGTTAATGACTTTCCCGAAATAGCAGTTCCTATGTAGTAGACCTACTATTTTTAGAAAGTTGGCCTCTGAGATTCGATTGACATGGAATGAAGTTTTTTGATATGGGTTTTTGCCCAATATCATCCTTTGAAATTTTGGGCCCGCCCACTTAATAATCCAGGAGATTTTAAAGTTTTAATTTTTGGACCTAGTAGTGCTTCTGGGTACGGCAGCCATTAATGGACCTCAAAATTGTGTTAGGAAATAAGAGATAAAATATGCGAGAATAATCCCTTATGTGATGAGAAACTTGAGAAACTAATATGCATATTACAAATCTCAAATAAAAGTGTAGATTAAATAACACAACACAGAGACCGGTATTTAACGTGGTTCACCCAATTTTGGCTATGTCCACCAAGAATCACTTGCTCAAATTTTATTACAAGCCTCCACTCTCTCAATATAATACCTAGATTTTTGGAGATATGCTAAACAAACTCTATAGAATTCACACCCAAATTTAAAGCACATCTGCAATACATTTTCTTATATATGTATCATATGCCTAAGACCATATAAATGAAAATTGCATTAAGCACTTTTGATAAAAACCATGGTAAGTATCAAAACCATGGGCAAAAACCATTTCAAAACAATGGGTACCAAAACCATGGGCCCAAAAAACCCATAATGGTTACCCATTACCCATGGGTTAATAAACCACCCATGAAAATTTTCTTTGGGGCTTTGCCTCGAACCCTTGACCCACTCACCGTGGCGGGACCACCGTAAAAATACAGAGATGTGACACATAGATGTGTACCACAATCTAACATGAAAATAGGCTCCACAAACATAAAAAATCAGAGGTCCGCTTCCACCATTTGTGAATAAAATTATATTTTTGATGTGGGTTTTTATTTTGGTGCTTCACATCAATCTTACTTCGATCCGGTTAGGTTTGAAGGGAAATCCCACTTCTTTCTTCGTTGAGCCGAAAGGAGATTTTTCATTGTGGGATGATTTGTCACACATGGGGGAGTTTGAAGGTGTCTTCTTGATGGTCTTGAATAGAGGAATGAACAGCAATAAATGGTTCATTGATTCAGCACCTTATTTGGTTTTGCAAGCTTTTTTTATATTTCCATTTTTAACTATGGGGATTTTGTTGTTCTCTTCTTTGTTATTCTTCGTTTCTCCTTAGCTTAATGAGGATTCCTTTTGAGACCTGTGCATCACCATGGGAAAGTTATTTCAGTTCCTTTTTGATCTGGTCTGAGCATTTTCAATGGCGAGTGATGGTAGAATGTTGCAGAGGAAGAATGGAGGAAAGGAGTGCAAATAAAACTGTTATAATTTAGCGGTGAAAAGCAAAGACTTGGAAATTTTTCAAAAAGATGTGCACAAGTAGGGCTTGGGAATTTTTCCATGCTTGATGTCCCTAACCTCATGGATATGAGGGACATCAATTTCCACAATGAGCAAGATGGTGACACGTGGCACTAGATCCAACGGCAGGGAATGAAGGAGGAAAAAGTGATTTGAAGCACTGGGAGCTGAAAGGAGGTCACGTGGGTGTCCAAAAGACTCCTCCTAGGGATGGGTGAATTTTTCCATGTCTGATGTCCCCCACCTTAGGTACATAAGGTACATCAGTTTCCACGGTGGTCCTGGAGGTGACACGTGGCGCCCGATCCAACGGCAGGGAATGGATGCTCCAAAACTGCACTTGGGGGCTGAACGGCGGTCATGTGGGTGTCCAAATGACTCCCCATAGGGGCTGGGAACATTTTTCAAGGTCTGATGTCCCCCACCTCAGGTGCATAAGGTACATCAAATTCCACGGTGGTCCTAGAGCTGACACGTGGTGACCGATCCGACGGCAGGGAATGCATGCTCCAAATAAGCACTTGAGGGCTGAACTGCCAAGTCTGGAGGTCATATGAGGGTCCCAAGGGTCACATGAGGGCTGGGTGAATTTTCCAAGGGGTGATGTACCTGACCTCAGGGACATGGGGGACATGAAATCCCACCAAGCTCCTAGTGCTGACACGTGTCCTCTCGAAAAAATGACTAAGTCCTGAACTGCCTTTGAGAGGGTAACTTGGAATGCAAATAACTTGAGCTTCCGGTGGAATTTCTTGGTGAAAATTTATATGATCCTAACTGGAAATGGAATTTTGAATCCAATGATGTGGGTCTCATGTCTTGATTCGATCATATGATCCCTAAAAATCAGATTTTTGATCTGGGACTCCACTTGTACCTGAGAAAAACTATCTTCCAATCATATGCACCAAGGTGTTGTGAAAAATATTATTTCACCATCATGTAGGTCTTGGAATCCTCTTTCCAAATATGTTTTTTTTTACTTCCAACTCCATCCGAGCTCCCGGAATCTTCGTTTGAAGCTCAACAACTGTTTTAGGCCTATGTACTGCCTAGGCTTGTGAACCCTGTTTTCACTCAGACTGCTCCAAGTCTTTCAGAACTTCCCAAAGCCTTCCAAAATCATTTCCATGATGTTATAAGGTCTTCCATTCACCTCCGTGTTGAATTTTTCCCTTCTTCTCGCTCCAGGGGTTGATCCAATCCTGGAAGGCCAACAATAGCCCTTCCCTATACTGCCAAAAGATAACATTTTCAATGAACTCCTAAAATCACCTAGGGGGAATGAATGGAATTTCCTAAATCACCTAGGATAATATCATGACATTGGTTGGGAATTCATTTGGACTAATTGAATAGATCCGGGGTTTCTTAGGAATGATAAAACATGAAAATTTTGGCATAGGGGTATAGTTGTCATGCTCGAAATTGTCAATTTCCCTATTGCACATTCTCACGACAACAACTGGCTCTAGCTTGGGGACATGACATGGAATGAGCACAGTGAAGACATGACATGGGAATCCAGAATCTCAATTTTAGACCATATAATTTGTTGACCAGTGCCTTATCCATTGGGCCTCATGAGTCATGCACAACTTCAAGAAAGGAAGATTAGAAGAAGGAAACACACACACACACAAAACGACCAAAAGGAAACACACGACACACAACAGGAAGGGAAACACACACAATGGAAAGGGAAAAACACCTATCAATCACCTATGGTACAAGGTGAGGGACAACCCACTTTCACTGAAGTACTTTTTATTTCACAAAAGTTACCCCTGAAGAGGCAACACCGAATGATGATGTTCTGACGAAGCCATTGACGGGTTCTAGAAAGTATCCTCCCCTCCTCAGCTGCTTATGAAAGCTAGGTGCTTTCACAATTATCTGTGTACTTGGTAGGAGTGAGTCCATGTGATCTTCTTGATGCTCAGGTCCTTTCTTGGAAACTCCATTGTCTTCATGCTCTTTGAAATTGGTTTCATCGTGCCAGTTTCCTTCCATGTTTATCCATATAGCTGATTCTCCATCGAGCATCTCATCACTGCCCCAATGCTGATTTTCATTCCAATTCCTTGAACCTTCTGAGTTAATTTCTTTCCCGGGTCTATGCTCATTGACATCTCTTCCATGAGAAACCTCAGACTTATCCATTTCCTTTACTTCACTGTGAGGTGCTTGAGTACTGACTGAAAGATTGGATGCGGCCTCATACTTGTCTTGTATGCCCATGGCATGAGTGAAGAGATCAAGAATCAGCTCAGGGTCTTCCGCCACTTCTACTGCATCCAAGATTTCTTGCACGAGTAATGCTTCATCATTTCCTATAGTCCCTCTTTGTACACCTTTGAAGAATCTTTATCTTACAACTCAAAGAAACTATCTAGAGGGATTACCTCATCATCTCGAGAATCACTGCACTCTATCGATCCTTCATCAAAAGGAGCTTCATCTTTAGAGGTCTTCAAACTCCTTGCTTCAATTTCTTCATCATAGAAAGAGTCTTCATCTTCAAATGGGAAAGAAAATACTTCAATTTCATCATTGTATCCACCAACCATTGGCTTGAGAGGGACATCATATTTCTCATCTTGCCTTATCTCAATATGGCTGACCTTCACATTAGTTAAGGCTTCCAAATCAGCTTCATGTTTATCTTCCATATTCATGGCTTGCATTAAAAGTTCCAGACTGATCTCAGGGTCCTTTGTTTCTTCCGCGGCTCTTAGCAGTCCTTGTATAGACATTTCTTTCAAACCTTTCACGGGCTCATCACAAGCTGATTTTGTCTCTCCATAGATGGCTTGACAGAGATCATCTTCATCCCCAAATGGGAATGAGAATAACTCCTCATCTTGGAAAAGCATATAGGCTGATTTTTCTTCTTGAAAATCACCGAGAACCATTTCCTCTTCCTCGCGGTCTACATCATTTGGCGATTCGGGGCTGCCCTCTTGTAACTCGAATCTCCTCAATGCTTCTTCAAAGTCCAAATATCTCCGGGAAGGCATGTCTGACCTATCAAGGTGGGAATATCTTCTTCCTCCTCGGTTGTCACCAAGTGATTCATCCACCTGGTATTTTGGTACAAAATGTTAGCTTCTGGGCTTCCAGATTTTTACACAGTGTACCTCATTTTCTTCTCGGGAAGTAATTTCTCCATGTCTCCCTTCACTGGTATGGTTGCAAAAGACCAATTCATCTGAATTTTCCCTCCCAACTCTCGGCAAAAATTTCTACTCAACAACATTCCAATGAGGCTGGGACGTCTACTACCAAAATCATCGCTGAAACTTTCTTGTCTGGAAATCTGGTGAGAGCCACCTGTGCATCTTTAACCTTCCCTACAAGTGAGACCTTTTTTTCCAAAGAGTAACAAGAGCCACTAGGTGGAGTCATTGTAAGTTTAAGAGCCTTGGTGACCTTCAAAGGCATCACGTTGTCTGAGGCCCCAGAATCTATTATGCAATTGTTTAGTACATATTCTCCAACAAGAAGGGAGACGTAGAAAGGTTCAACTTTATCAGTCTTTGATGCACTCAGAGAAAGCATGTTCTATGAGGGAGGTGTAGGTGAGTTTTGTAGCATGCCTTTGGAACTAGAAGTTACAACATTGGGTGTTAGACTACCACTCCTGATGTATCGATGAACCTCTCAAATTGTTCAGGGTGAGTCCGCAAATATTCAGTTTTGGTAATCTGCACTTTGGCTTTGTTTGCATATTCTATGAAGTCAAAGGGAGTAGATGTGGACAAGGGGGGTGAAGGGACTGATTTTGGAGTCTGGATAGGTTTAGGAGTAGGATTTGATGTTTGAGGAATGGAGGGTATTTTAAAAGACACACTAGGAGCTTTCAAGGTATTAGATTTTGTAGGAGCAGATTTAGATTTAGACTTGGAAGAGACATCAGAAAGCTTACTTGGGATTGTGGGCATCTTCTTACTTGTTGCAGGGTCAGGCTCCAACAATGCAGACTTCATGGAAGATGGAAGTGGGGATCCTCGACTGATTATTTTATTTTTCGAGTCACCATAGGAGGATCATCAACCTTCTTTTCTTTTGCAAGCAGTGGAGGGAGATGCTCTTTTCTCAGACTGAGAACGAGTGAATACCGCACATGAGAAACTTGGTGCATCTTCTTCATCTTCTTCATAACCTCCAGAATACTCACAAAACCTGATTTGTGTATCATTCTCAAACTCATCACTTTCTTGGAAATCGCCACCTTCTTTTTCAAGCTCTTCTTCACTTTCTTGAAATCTGCAATTTACATTCATGGGTGGGGCCTCCAAGGCAAGTCTTTGGGGTGCTCCTACAATCTGATTTTTGTTGCTTCTTTGAGAAGAAACTCGTTCAAATAATTCCCTCTTCAAAGAGGCCATCTCATTCACCAAATTTTGCAGTGATGGATTAGTTCTCTCATCTTCAGGATGTTGGGCCTTTCCCTTTGATGGATTCTTGATCTTTCCAGAGAGGATGAGATCATCATCCAATTCAATGGCCCTCCTTTGTGCTTCTACAATGTTCCTTGGTTGAACTCTTCGTAGGAGAAATCCTACCTCCGGTGATTGAGCATTTATGAAGAATCTTTTGATATTGTTTTCAGATGGTGAATCCTCTTCAGGTATCCTACAAAGAAACCATTCAAAACGAGCCACAAGTCTCTCATGGTTTCATTTTCTCCTTTATTTATTTGAGCCAACTACACCAAGAGGTCTTGACAATCTTCAGTTGATTTAAATCTCTCTTCGAATGCATCCTTGATGTCATTCCAACCCGTGATGGACTGGGAAGGCAGGAGGTAAAACCATTCTACGCTTTTTCTTGGAGGGACTCCACGAACAATCTTACAAAGCAACGTCTTCATGTTGGACACCAAGAATTCCACATGATGTCATGTGAAAGCAGCGATGTGTTCTTCCGATGTTGTGTGTTGTCACCTTTGAACTTTGGAAAGTTCTTGCAGGGAACCCGTTGGTAGATTGTGAAGAGGGGGTTCAAGAGCAAGCGGGCTTGTATTCCTTCCCCATGGAACAATGGGTTGAGGTATTTCTTCTTCATCTACCATTGTTTCTTCTTCTTCTACTTCAGCTCTTGCTTCTACGAATTCTTCTTCAAATTCTTCTTCTTCCGGAAGTCGATGTTCAATGGTTGTTGAAAAATTGCAGAATTTGAAGGATTTTGGATAGGATTACCAGGTGAACTTCTTGAAGAGCCAGATGAAGAGGAGGCTTGAGAGAAGAAATATGGATTATCTCTAATTCATTCTTGCAGATTTTGTGAAAGCTTCAAATTGAAATCAGCAACACCTCTCGACCTTCTCAACCTGGTGTATCTTCCTTCAGCTAGCTTTTGGAAGCTTTTGCAGTCAGAATATGAAAGGCCACTATGTGGAATGTGAAAAGTCACGTGCAGAAATCAGTAGTGTATCTTTCGAAATGGACTTTCTTGAACTCTCTTTTATGATTTTTTCAATATTTGATTTTTTTTTGAATTTTTGGGACCTTGCGGTCATATTTTGGGTGCAGATGTGCTAAATCTGCCCCACGGTGGGTGCACCAAAAACTATTGGTGAAAAAAATTTGTCGTGGACAAACTTGTGGATTTCTTGCCAACGCTCTAGGAATCTAAGTCCCTCTACTTAACCGGTGTAGCTGCCATATGTGCATGCATGCATGAAAAGGTGATTTCTGTGGTGGCCTTTCGACCGGGATCCAACAGGGGCACTCCACTGACCCTGTGGAAAATGCTTGCATATACCTGCAAGAGATGACTTTGTCTGGAAGTGGGAAAGGGAGTGAGAATGGAGGTAGGAGAACTAATGTTGCAGGTAGAAAATCAGATTCCTACACACACACTAGTTAGAAACTTCATCACATGCATTTATGAGAAGAAACAACCCTGTAAATGACAACAAGACCAAATAGAATTTGATGAGAACAAAGTGTCATGAAATCCCTTGGTCAAAGAAAGCTAGAAACTCCTTCTTCTTGTATTGATGCTTGAACAAAAGTTGTACATAGTGTAGGAATGGAAGAAATTTGAGAGGGGAAGAGAGTAGAAGAAAATGGCTATCTCCTTTGCTTTCTCTCAAGGTAGAATGCACTCTTGAGTCTACAAGATCAATCACCAACCCTTTGAAATGGGAATGGCTTTACAATTTATAGAATAGAATATGACTCTTCATCTTCCTCATGACCTTTCAATACCTTAATATGACTTAAGACTATTCATATTCCACTTCAAATATTTAAGTCCCTTTTATAATAGCAAGGTGACTTAATTTACATTATGTTTCTAAAGTCTCTTAAGTCATATTAAAAGTGCAAACCCCAACGTGAAATTAGAATATTGGAAAGTGAGAGAAAGTTGGGGGAAGAGGAGAGAGAAAGAGGGGGAGAAGAAGAAGAGGAGATGTCATTCCTGATGAAGTCCATTGATCCTCATTGATGGAAAGCTCCAAATGCAGTGAAACTCTGAATCTTCGAACTCCTTGCACACTGTGAAATTCCTCCAAATTATCTCACGAACGCTCGCTAAGTTGAATGAACTAAGGTGGATCTTGAATGCCCTATGAAAAATGACTAGGATGCTCCCAAACAATGATGTCCCCCTGAATGATTATCCTTGTACATCCCATTGTGCCAAAACTTCTCTTTGAGTGTAACTTACTATTTTTAGTAAGTGTGAAAAAGGCAACTCTCTCGATCCTTTTTGAGTGTCAGTGACCTTGATTCCCCTTTCTCCCCGCATTCCTCACTCCTTTGATCAAATTTCTATTTTTAAGAGTGTGCTCGAGGGCCCACTTACTATTTTTAGTAAGTGCCAAAAATGTCCATTCTCGTGGATTCTCAAATTGTAGTGTGCACTCTCTCGATATCTTCATCTCCCTTCGCAGTTCTTCTTCTGTTAATGACTTTCCCAAAATAGCAGTTCCTATGTAGTAGACCTGCTATTTTTAGAAATTTGGCCTCTGGGAGTCGATTGACATGGAATGAAAGTTTTTTGATATGGGTTTTTTCCCAATATCATCCCTTTGAAATTTCGGGCCCGCCCGCTTAATAATCCAGAGATTTTAAAGTTTTAATTTTTGACCTGGCAGTGCTTCTGGGTACGGCATAGCCATTAATGGACCTCAAAATTGTAGGTCTGGTTTTCTCCTCCATTTGTGAATAAAATTATATTTTTGATGTGGGTTTTTTCTTCTGGTGCTTCACGTGCAATCTTACTTCATCCGCAACTAGTTTGACGGAAATCCCACTTCTTTCTTCGTTGAGCCGAAAGGAGATTTCTTCATTATGGATGCTTTTTATCACACATGGGGGAGTTTGAAGGTGTCTTCTTGATGGTCTTGGATAGAGGAATGAACAGCAATAAATGGTTCATTGATTCATGCACTGGTTTGCAAGCTTTGTTTAGATTTCCATTTTTTAGCTATGGGGATTTTGTTGTTCTCTTCTTTGTTGTTCTTCGTTTCTCCTTAGCTTGATGAGGATTCCTTTTGAGACCTATGCATCACCATGGGAAAGGTATTTCAGTTCCTTTTTTGATCTGGTCTGAGCATTTGCAATGGCGGAGTGATGGTAGAATGTTGCAGAGGAAGAATGGAGGAAAGGAGTGCAAATAAAATTGTTAGAAGTTAGAAGCGGAAAAGCAACACTTGGAAATTTTTCAAAAGATGTGCACAGGTAGGGCTTGGGCACATTTTTCCATGCTTTATGTCCCTAACCTTAGGGATGTGAGGGACATCAATTTCCACAATGAGCAAGATGGTGACACGTGGCACTAGATCCAACGACAGGGAATGAAGGAGGAAAAAGCTGATTTGAAGCACTGGGAGCTGAAAGGAGGTCACGTGGGTGTCCAAAAGACTCCTCCTAGGGCTGGGAATTTTTCCATGTCTGATGTCCCCCACCTTAGGTACATAAGGTACATCAGTTTCCTATGGTCCCGAGGTGACACGTGGTGCACCCGATCCAACGACAGGAATGGATGCTCCAAAACTAAGGGGGGTCGAACGACGGTCATGTGGGTGTCCAAATGACTCCCCATAGGGGATGGGCACATTTTTCAAGGTCTGATGTCCCCACCTCAGGTGCATAAGGTACATCAAATTCCACGGTGGTCCTGGAGCTGACACGTGGCGACCGATCCGACGGCAGGGAATGCATGCTCCAAATAAGCACTTGAGGGCTGAACTGCCAGGTCTGGAGGTCATATGAGGGTCCCAAGGGTCACATGAGGGCTGGGAACATTTTCCAAGGGGTGATGTACCTGACCTCAGGGACGTGGGGGACATGAAATCCCGCCAGGCTCCTGGTGCTGACACGTGTCCTCTCGAAAAAATGACTAAGTCCTGAACTACCTTTGAGAGGGTAACTTGGAATGCAGATAACTTGAGCTTCCAGTGGAATTTCTTGGTGAAAATTTATATGATCCTGACTGGAAATGGAATTTTGAATCCAATGATGTGGGTCTCATGTCTTTATTCGATCATATGATCCCTGAAAATCATATTTTTGATCTGGGACTCCACTTGTACCTGAGAAAAACTATCTTCCAATCATATGCACCAAGGTGTTGTGAAAAATATTATTTCACCATCATGTAGGTCTTGGAATCCTCTTTCCAATATGTTTTTTTTTACTTCCAAATCCATCCGAGCTCCCGAATCTTCATTTGAAGCTCAACAGTTGTTTTAGGCCTGTGTACTGCCTAGGCTTGTGAACCCTATTTTCACTCAGACTGCTCCAAGTCTTTCAGAACTTCCCAAAGCCTTCCAAAATCATTTCCATGATGTTATAAGGTCTTCCATTCACCTCCATGTTGAATTTGGCCCTTCTCTCTGCCTCCGGGGGTGATCCAATCCCGGGAAGGCCAACGATAGCCCTTCCCTATACTGCCAAAAGATAACATTTTCAATGAACTCCTAAAATCACCTAGGGGAATGAATGGAATTTCTAGCTTTGCTCTATCTTTTTGTATTAAGATCTTGTTATCTCTGAATCACAACACCCTTTGGTTTGCACAAGTGTGTGTTCTTAAGCTCATGGTGTGACTAGATAACATGGGTACTATCTCCAAGTTGTGGGAATTTCTACTTTAGATAGACCTCCAGAGAAAGTTGGTTCTTGCTCCTAAACTACCTGCCACAATCTACTCTAATACAAGAAAAAATATTTGTCCTAATCTAACCTTCCAAGGGACCAGGGAGAGAGATTGCATGAAAAAAATCCTACACTACAATGGTGATACACCGATTTAAAAGGAGGGTGCGGGAGTAGTTTTTCAATGTGTGGAAAGTAGAAGCAAAGTGCATACTAGAAGGGGTGATAACAGTTCTCCACAATCTAGAAAATGCATTCACAACAATATTCCATACATGCATAATAAAATGAATCCCTGCAAGAGTATAAGATAGACACAATATATTTGTAATGAGTTTGAAAGGGAAAGAAGAATGCAAACAAACACAACAGGGGAAGAAGTATCCACAAACTTGTATCTATTACTTCATTGATATGCACAATTCAATCTATTACAAAATAAGGGCCTGGATCACCATGCAAGGATTCCACTACAAGGGCCTACAATGCATTGATTTCACAAAACAAATTGACAGAGTTTTGCTACTCAAAACTATATCCCTTTACAATGAGCCCAACACTCCAATTTATAGAAATTTTAGAGAGAGAGAGAGAGAGGGAAAATGAAAATCCCAAAATCTATCCTTCAACCACTTGCAAGAGGTAGTAAATGAAGTGAAATGATGTTTTGTTTCTTGCAAAGGGATCTCCATACTATCCCATAACTTGCAGTAGTGAGAAATGTCAGCCCATGCTTCATTGAATGCATCCCAACTACCAAATAAAACCATTATTCTGAATTGGGCACGTTTTCTACAAAATCACCATTGGTTCCTTATCAAATTTTGGGTTTCTTGATCTTTGTGCATTAAGGGCTCAAACATGATTCCAACAGTACCATTTTTGTGTATTTTCGTTAATAAATGCAAAAGTTTTGACCTTCTGAGTGTAGACAGTTGTTTTGGGTCATAAGGGTATTTTTATCATTTGATTTAGAGACTGAGCATTTAATTAATCAGAACTAGAGATGATTTTTTTCAAATACCTATCCTCATCATAATTAAGAAATCAGATGTGGATATGCATAGAGGATGTCGTGCTTGTTCCAGAAAGTCAAATTTCATGAAAATCGATCTCGGGGTCAAAAATTATGGCCATTTGAAGTTTGAGAGGGTCGTGACATTGAATTTTCCCTTACATGCGAACATATCAATGCTATTTCAGTCTTGATGTCCTAGTTTTCATGCACAAAAACTATCAATCCACCTATAAGCCTCCTTCCACAGTTTGAAAATTGGGTTTTGATGTCCCATGCCCATGCATCCCATCATTGATCGGGTCGTCGGGGCCGTTGACCTCCACTCGCCCGCATCCCACTTGACCCGCTTTGCAAAATCGGATAAGTCGGCTTTTTAGAGACCATGTGTCCCGGTGTCCTAGCTTTCAATAATGTGACCTATGAAATTTTGACCCGACTTCGCTTATTTTCTCTTGATGTGGCGATTTTAGCCTTGCGGTGAACTCATGTCCCCATAACGGTAGTCAGCGGACCATTCGGACCAAAATGTCCGATTTCACCGATTCCCACTTTCTCGCGGCCTTTTCAAAGATGTGGTTCCTAGATTTCCTTCACTTATCTATGTAGCTTGGGAAATTTTTACCTAATTTTGCCAATTTGAACTACTTGCGGTGATTTCAGCTATGGGGTCCCGCATGTCCCAAAGTTGTCCCACTTGCGGTCTAGGATGAAAATGTCTAATTTTTCCACAATACACTAAAAGAAACCCATTTTTTCAGATTTTTCCATTTTTTTAACTCCTTGAATTTTTCCTTGGATGGGGGTTAGAAAAGAGCCAAAGCGACTTCCCCAAAAATTCCAATTTTGTCCTTCCATGATTTCTACTTGCTCCAAAGATGAGGCAATTATGCAAGTTATCCAAATTACCTCGAGGGGTGGATTTGGGATAATAGATCCTATTGGTTTTACAAAGCTTGGACCAAGAAAATTGCTCCAAATAGATTTGTTGTCCTTTTCATGTTTTGTAAGTTGTACCCACTCTTAGAGTGCTAACTGGCCTCAATTTGACATCTTTCTAATTAGATCTTTAATTTTCTTTAAATTTTGTTTGAATCTTGGGCAATTATTTTGTGCCATTTGGCTTCTCTTTATCGATGTTTATTTGAATTTTTTTCATTTATGTGAAGTTCTTTTGACTACAAAGCTTGAGCCAATCATTTTCTCCAACTAGCTTTGATTTTTCGAGTCTTATAAATAGACATCTTTGTCTCTATGAAGCCCAAGCCAATCAGAGGGATCCATCTTGCTTTTCTTTTGTTATTCATTTTGTTTTTTTATTGTTAATTGGGAAACGTGAGTCAATAAGGGATTTACGTGTGTCTCCATGTTTTCAAACTTGGCTTAGTTTTCCTCTTTCATTTGTGAAATATGATCCAATAAGATAGCTCCAAGTAGCTCAGTAATTCGTATTTTGGATATGAATTTTATTAGCTTGTTTGTGTCATATGCGAAGGGTAAACCAATAAAATTACTCCAAAGTTTTTTTATTTCACATTTTTCAGATTTGTGAAATCCAAGCCAATAGAATTGCTCCATATTTCACATTTTTCATTCATTCATTTGTGGCAGTAGTTATCCAATAATAATTTTCCACCTTTTTGCATTTGTCAGGTGCGTGCAGGAATTGAAAAAAGTGAGCCATTTAAAAGGTTCCACATGCCTTTAGTTTGCTTTAGTCATTTTGGCTACCCTGTGAAGTGATAACCAATAGCATTTGGACACATACATATATTTTTTTGCATTTTTCAGCCTCTGTCATTTGTGAAGTGCAATCCATTTAAAATGCTCCACGTATCTTTTTTGGCTTAGTCTTTATCGATTTGTGAAGCGCAAACCAATTTTTTTTTGACATGTATATTAATCTTTTAATTGTGTCATCCTTCATAAGTGTCAAGGTGTTAGTTTTGCTTTGACTTAGCCTCTTAAATTGTGACACATGTCTTGTACCTTTTGGGGACCTTAAGTCCGCCTAAGGAAATTTTTTTAAGGTTTAGTTGAAAGAGGATGCCAAGTGTCAAGCCTTTAGTCATTAAATTTTAGACAAGTGGCATCATTTGATTGAGTTTTTTTATTGACTTTGATTTTGCATTGTGTCAAAGTGTGAAAAAGTGATCCAATTAATTTAAGACGTGTATATGGTCCTTTTTATTAATTATCTTTTGTCTTATTAGTTGCATTGCAAAATGCGAGCTAATTGAAAAGCATGACACGTGTATTTGTTTTTCATTGTTATCAGTCTTGTTATAGTCTTTGATGCATGTTTATTTGTTTGTTGTCTCAGGCCCGAAAAGGCATTAACTTTAATTTTAAATATTTTGCATCTACCCAAGGATCTATTTTAAAGCCGACACGTGCCTCTCTTGTTTTTATTTGTTAATTTTGAGCTTACCCCATCGAGTTGTTAAATAACTCGTCGAACTCATGTAGCTCAACTCTAACTAAGCTCTATTAAATCGATCTTAATCTCAATCGAACTAGTATTTTTTAATTAAATTTGATTTTTTTGCATTCGTATAGATATTAAGAAGATTTTTAGCTAGTTGTTTGCCTCCATTTGACTTCCTTGACTTGGTTTTTAGTTGTATTTGTTTCCATTGTTGTCTGAGCATTAAAAATGGCCAGTTCTACCATTTTTCATTGGATAAGTCTCAACTCTTGAATGGAACAAATTATAGCATTTGGAGAGTGCGTTTAAAATCTTGTTTCATGGCTAGAAAGCTCTGGGATCTTGTGACTAGTATAGAAAAATGTCCCACGGGAGACAATCTACCCCAAAAACCTTAGTTCTTTTTCTTAGAGATCTCAGGAAGCTCTATCCATCCTATTGCAAAGCATTAGAGATGAATTCTTAATGCATATAGGCCATATGGACTCACTTGTAGATGCATGGAAGCAATTAGAAACCATGCATGAAGGCAATAGGTTGTCTAAGATAATTAAACTAGTTTTAGAGCTATTTATAACACCCATGATGGGGGATGAGAAAATTGTCAATTATTTAGCTAAAATTAAGAACATTAAAGCTCAATTAGATGGCTGTAATTGTGAATTATTTCAAGATAATATTTTTTACTTTATAATTCAGATTAATATTCATGAAAAGTTCAGAAACTACATCTCAATTCTCAATTCTAAGTATCATAATGAGAATGATCTACCTGATCTGGACACTTTGTCTTCTTTGTTGATTCAAGAGAGATTCATGGAGAAATTTTATTCAAAAGAGACTGCTTCTCAAGCTCTATTCTCACATAATCATAAGTTTTCTCATAATAAGAATAGCATTAATAATAATAATCAGTCTAATATCATATCTAGATTTAAATCAAATCCTCACCAAATTCTGCTAAGAACAATCGAAATTTAAAGTCAAATTTAATGGAACTTGTAATAAGTGTGGAAAATTTGGGTATAAAGAGTCAACTTGTAGGGTGAAGACTAAAAAATCATCAAATAATAAGGGTTCATTTTAAGAACCCCCTCCAAAAATTAGTTTAGAAGTGGGAATCTCCAAAATTGACTTTCGAATTGATGGAAAATTTCTGAAAAATGTTTCATGGTAAAGGCAATTTGGTAGGGCACAATTTTCTTGGATGAGGTAAAATGATAAGAAATGTTGGCAAAATACATGCATAAGTTAATTTAACATATAAATAGTAGGTGAATTCACCCATATAAATGACTTATTGGTGGAAATTTTAGGCAAATTGGGCGGGAGCCGACTGCTTGAAAATTAGCCATTTCCAATTTCCAAAATCCCTAATATTCACGAGTTTACAAAAATTTGCCACTAAAATTTTCCTTGCTAATAATGCTAAGAACAACAAGCCTAATAATCATAAGAAAAATTAGAAGCAAACTCAAGAAAATGTGGTTGTAGTCTATTACCTTGTATACTGCCCTTTCATCTTTAAATGAAAATGAATGGATTCTGACAGTGGTGCCTCTAGGCACATGAATTTTACTCTTGGTATCCTCTCAAATGTAGTTAAATGTGAAGATAATATCTATCTAGGAGATAACTCAATCATTAGGTTTGAAGGTTGTGGTAATGTTAAGCTATCAAATGGTGTAATTAGGAATGTCTTGTATGTTCCTCAATTGAAAAAGAATATTTTGTCTTGCTCTCATCTAACTAAAGAAAACTATAAATTTGTTTTGTTACAAGATAAGTGGTATGTAAAAGATAAGTTTAAAAATGTTATTGCTTCTGGCATTCAGAAAAATGGCTTGTATATATTTGATGGTTTTGTGTCTAAGTCTTTCTTTTCTTCCTCTTCTAGGAATGATATTCAGCTTTGGCATGAAAGACTTGGTCATGTAAATTTCAAAATCTTGTATGATATTTCTAAACTGAATCTTTTTATTGGTCTTCCAAAGATAAATTTAGGTCATGAAACTTGTGAAAGTTTACTACATGGTAAACAACATGCTCAACCATTTCACAAACATCATGACCCCAATTCTACTCAGTTATTAGAATTGATTCATAGTGATGTAAGAGGTCCACTTGAAGTTCCTTCTCTTGGTGGTGATTTGTATGTTGTTTTCTTTATTGATGATTATTATAGGATGACTTGGTCTTATTTCATTAAGAACAAGTCGATGTCTGTCTGAGTTTCGGAATTTAAAGCTCTAGTTGAAAATTTTTCTAATCAGAAAATTAAGAGAATTAGGACTAATAATGGAGGTGAATATGTCAAAAAAATTTGATAAGTTGTGTGTCATGTGGGATTAAAATATATTTTACTACTCCTTATTCCCCTCAAAAAATGGTATTGCAAAAAGAAAGAATAGAAGCTGTCTTAGAAATGGCTAGGACTATGATTCATGCTTCCAATGTGCCTAAGTTCTTATGGGCTGAAGCTATGAACACTATTGTCTATATTCTTAATATATTACCTACTAAATCTCTTCATCAAGATACTCCTCATGAAGTTTGGACAAATCAAAAACTATATATTTCTCACTTAAGAATATTTGGTAGTCCTGCTTCTATCTTCATTCCAAAAGAAAAAAGGAAGAATCTTGATCTAACCTCTTTTTCTTGTATTTTTGTTGGCTATGGATGTAAAACTAAAGGATTGAGATTTTATGATCCATTCAAGCATGACATTATTGAAAACATAAATGTTCAAGTCTTAGAGAGAAATTTCTCTAATGATCCTCATGAACCCTCCTCTGTTGCTCTAGAGATAGAGCCTGATAATTCTTCTCCCATGGAAATAGAAGTTCAAGAGGCTGATCATTCCAATCTAGATATGATGGAGATTGAGGGAGTCATCTCAAAATGTCTTGCAACCTAAGATTCCTAAATGGGCTCAAAGTCTTGTTCAAAACTTCAGCTTTGATAATCTTAGAAAGCTAACTAGAATTCAACATACTTATCATGCCTTGATGACCCTATATGAGGTAGAACCATAATACTTTGAAGAATCATCTCAAGATGATAGATGGATTCAGGCTATGAAGGATGAATACAATGCCTTAATCAAAAATGACACTTGGGAACTAGTCCCTCCTCCTAAAATAAGCATTGTAGGATCTAGGTGGTTGTTCAAAATCAAATATAACTCTCTAGGAGAGATTGAAAAGTTCAAGGAAAGGCTGGTAGCTCGTGGTTTCACTCGAAACTTGGTATTGACTATGTTGAGACCTTTTCTCTTGTTGTTAAGATGAGCATTGTAAGAGTTCTTCTTGCATTAGTTGCTTTCAATATGGTTGGAAGATTCATCAAATGGATGTTAAATTAATTTTTTTAATGGTGACTCAAAATAAGAAATCTATATGAGTCGGTCTAAATGTTTTGAAGAACCTAGTAAAGAACTTTATGTGTGTAAGATTAAAAATATTTATATGGTCTTAAGAAATCCCCTAGAGATTGGTATGCTAAAATTAATAAATTCTTTCAGAGCTTCATTTTTCTAATTATTGTTTTGATAATGATTTATTTGTTAAGTTTGATAAAAATAATATTATCATTATTGTTCTTTATGTTGATGATATTTTGATTACTAACAATGATTGAAATTTAATAGTTAGAATCAAATAAAGGTTAAAGTAATGTTTTGAAATGACTGATTTAGGTTTAATAAATCATTTTCTTGGCATGATTATATTTCAAGATCATAATTCTATTGTTCAATCTCAATCTCGGTATGGTGTGAATTTTCTAAGAAGATTTAACATGATTGACTATAAGCCTATTGTTATTCCTATTGAATTTTTGTTAGGCTAGACCCTAAACCAACTTGTGCTAGATTTGATCCTTCTTTGTATAGGCAACTAGTTGGTAGTCTAATTTATTTTACTATTACTAGACACTGATCTTTATTATGTAGTAGGAGTAATTTCAAGATTTATGCAAGAACCTTGTGAGTACCATTGGAAAATGGAAAAAAATTGAAATATATTAAAGGAACAATCAATTATGGTCGTTTTATTCTTATTCTAATGATGCAAAATTATTTGGTTATTGTGATTCTGATCATGTTAGTGATGTTGCAGATAGAAAGTCTACTTCTAGATATGTTTTCAATTTGGGTGCAAGTTCCATCACTTGGAGTAGCAAGAAGAAACCAACAATGTCTATCTCTTCTCTTTGAAGTAGATTATAGAATTGTTATGGAAGTTGCAATTTAAGAAGTTATGTTGGTAAAAATACTATTGGATGAATTGCATATGGGTGTCAAAGGGAGAACTACTCTTCTATGTGATAGCCAGAGTTTCACTAATTTTGAAAAGAATCTAGTTTAGCATCAAAGGACCAAGCATATTGAAGTTCATATGCACTTTATTCGAGAGAAACTCCTGAGTGGTGATATTGATCTCAATTTCTATTCCATTGAAGATCAAGTTACAGATATCTTCACCAAGCCATTATGTACTGTGAAGTTTTACAAGTTTCTTGCCTTGTTGGGCCTATTATATTTTACATTAAGGAGAGTGTGCATGAAATTTCAACCTCTTAATAGTAGTTTTAAACTTCCAATACTTCCTCCATTTTGTAGTAAGTAGATGCGTCACTCTATGTGAAGTTACTTGTAAATCCTAGCGAAGCTTTAGTTATGGGTATGCCTTAGTTTATAAAAGGCTCCATAATCTGATGTAAGTCTTCATATGTAAAGAACTTTTTCTTAAGAATTTTTGAATGGGAATATCAGTTGATTTCCCTTGTTTGCATGCTAGCCTAAATCATTGTTGCTGATTCAAGGATCTAGTAAATCCTTTTGTAGAAAAAGGTAAAATTGGCATGTCTATTTTTTTTTCCCCACTTAACATTAAGGGGAGTGTTGGGGTGTTAATGTCAAGTGGGGATACCATTTGGTGGATAGCCACTTAGAAAGCCCTTGTCTTAAAGATTATTTTTAATAATCTTAGTTAGTCTTTCACAACTTTGAAAAGAGTGAAGCGGTATAACCACTCACCCATCCTATATAAGGATGATCCCTCACGGACTAGGCTGCTTAGTGATCTTACTACTTGGTCCAAAACCCTCGCTATGTTTCACATCAGATTCATGGCACCGCAATAGGTGTCGGTGATAATCTAAGATGTATAGAAGACCTGTAAAATACCAAAGAGGAGTATCAAACCCTAAAAAAATAATGCAAATGAATGGGTTGGATTGACCTCAATTTGCCACAATAGTGGGCTTACTAACTAAGTGATGCACTACATTTTAGACCCAAATGTAGTTCTAGTATGTGTGTGCATCATGTTCCCTAGATGCTCTTATGCCAGTCACACTTTGTGAAGTAGTGAGTAATAACTAGATGTAGAAAATTTAATAGAATGTGTGCATGGAATAGAATAGAATCCCTCCCCCTATGCTTGTGTGATGTAGATGAACCAGCCTTGTCCTTTTGATGGAGCTAATGGATGCAAATGATCTCTAAATGGATGCAACTCTAGGTGGATGATAGTAGTGACTAGTGTTTGGTCCCTCATTATGGTCTCATAACTTTATATTTATAGGTTTCTCTTGATCTAATTTCGTAATTAACCCCGAAATGTCCAACCACAAAAAGATAAAGATCTCAAAGGGTTAAAAAGAGCCCTAAAAGTGGAAAGAAAGTTTGAAAGGATCGGGGCACCCTTGGTGAGACCAAGGCACCCATGGGCACCCCAGTTAAGGCTAAAATAATGTAAAATGATGAAAGATGACTAGGCATGTGGGTGTAAGAGGTTAGGAATGATGAAAGAAAATAAAATAAGATGGCCAAGACATAAGGGTTAATTAGTAATTTCTTCACTTAAAAACCTTCTAAATATTATTATGAGACCGAAACTAAATAATGTATAAATTGCATGATTTTGTGTCTACATTTTACCGCACTTTATGTTAGTGATGGTAAATCTCGTAACATAAAGTAGATAGAGATGCGTAGTTGATAATCCATGTAGATTGATGTAGAAATGTCTTTGAAGGGCTAGACAAAGCATGGAATGACAAATCGATGATGGAGCGTGGAAACTATAGATGAAAATGTGCAAACAAAGTGATGAAGTGAACCTACGGTGGAAACACATGTGTAGAATTTGATGTGTGTGATGTACCTACATGGTCAATATAGTGTGTAATGTCATAAAGTGTTGTTGTTTATGTCATTGTTTTTGTTGTTTTTTACCCCCATTTGACTGCTTGTTTCTCATACGGCCAAACTTGCAAGGAGAAAATGATCAAGTAGTCAAATATGTATGTATGTATGTATGTGTAAAAACATAATGTAAAAGACGCATGTAAAATTATGTAAATGTAAAATATGCAAATGAAAAATGTAAATGGAACATGTGCACCTGATCCATGTCGAGAAAGAGAGTGTAGAAGGATATCTTGTACTACGAGTTTTTTGGGTGATCTCACACCACCTTGGATGAAGAAGTGTAGGGAGAAATTTGCATTATTATCCTTCTTGTAACTACTTCCCTGAATGTGTGTGAAGAGATCTTTGTACCTCTCCGGTTTTTGGGGCGATTTGACGTCACTTTGTAGTGTAGAGAGGAATTTCGTTATATCCTCTAACCTATAACTGCTCCCCAGAATGCTAAGCACACCATGTCTTATAAAATCCATTGTGTATGGGGTTCATAGCACAGTCTCAAAACCACTCGTTGTATGTAACCCATAATGGAAATGGTGGAAATTACACTTTGAATCCGAACTAGTTTAGAAGCATTGTGTAGTATGTAAAACCCCAAATTATGCCCCCCCTCTTGAGGGTAGATGTAACATTATTGATAATAAAATATGGCCCCAAAAGAGGACTAACCACATGAATTTTTAACTATACCTTACATGGGGAAGGGAAATGTGCTTGGTAGAAACCAAGACATGCAACAAAAATAAGGCTAGCCAAAGACAAGTGTTAGTATGAATAAGCATGCATATAGAAAACAGTTTATATGCTATGTAAACAATGTATAAGCTACCAAGAAAAGTGGTAATGTAAACACGTAAGAAGACAGAGTAAGCCACACAAAGTGGGTTACAAACATGGGACATCACTCACAATGTCTCAAGACACACAAAGGCCATCATGGCCACATAAAACAAATAAGTGTGCACAGTCAAACATAGGGAAAAGCCCACAAATAAAAGTAAGCAATAGACAAGCAATGTATGAAACAAGTATAGAAGAAAATATCCCTGCATAACAAATGTTACACATGAAGCACCCATTAGCATGTTAGAAAGATAACTACTATGTCAAAAGTGTGTATAACCAAGTAATTTACAATGAAAAGTACAAAATGAACCAATATCACCTATAAGAGAAAATGTGGATGCCCCTACCAACCAACTTAAGGTAGGAAGGGTAGAATATGTGAACGTGCATGTGTGGATGATATAGATAAATGAAAAATGAGCAATCTAACTAGCATGTGTAATAAAGTGATTATGAAAAAAATAAGTAAGTAAGAGTAAAAGTAACCATAATATGCAATATGTTGTAGATGGATGGAACGAGAATGCAAAATGGAGTGATAGAGCCATGTGCCCCCAGTTAATGGAAATGTATGCAATGAGGCTCATTTGGTTTCCCCCTCGAGTAGTCAAGAATGAACCATAAACAAGAGTGCCTCATAGGAAATGGTCAAATGTTTTTGTTGTATCTAGGGTTTTGATAAGTATGTATGTGTAGTGATGATGATATGTGACATATAGATGAGATGTGTGTGAACCTTATAGCCTTAGAGTATATCACAAAAAAATGGATGTATGAGTGATGATTTAGCCATAATCGTATATCACTACTAGATGGATAGAGAAAGTGACGATGTGGCCTATAGCATATGTCACTACAATATGAATGGTAAGGAGTGGTGATATAGCCTAAAGCGTATACCACTACAAGATGAAATATTAAGTGACGATGTAGCCTATAGTGTGTGTCACTATCCTAGAAATGTCGCATGATGAAAAGGTCGAATGTTAAACATGTGATGAATGTAAATTCCATTTGATGTGTAAACCCTTGACAATTGAGTATGGACTGAGGAACTAAAGTGTATCATAGGGTAGTGATTGTGCTCGTAGAAAAGAGAATGTAGTATGCGTGATGATAATAGACGACCATATGATGAATATAATATGTAATATGTGATCATATATAATATGTAATGCGTCATACAATGTATGATGTTTAAGATGTAATGCGATATGTAATTTACAATGTTTAAGCTATAATATACGATGTACACTAACAAGTGTAAGATGTGCATGATGTAGTATGTAAAATGCTAGAGTCGTAGACCATGAAAGTGTTGGATATGTATGATGAAGACAAGTATGATGTGTGATGTAAATATATGTAAAGATTGAAATGATATAGACTAAATGTAGAATGTATGATGTGAGACGTGATGTGTGGTTCCTAATGTGTAGTGTGTGGGGTTCATGTGTAGTAATCCCTCAACATTCAAGTGTGAACCAAAGCACAAGAGTGTGTCATTAGGTAATGATGATGCTAAAGTATGAATGAATATGTGTATGCTAGCAAATTGATGTATGAGAATGTAAAGATGATATATGCATAAAGGATAAGAGTGTGATGTCGTAATATGTAAGGATGCTATAATGGATGGGGGAGTGTGTTAAATGGTATGCCCCCCAAGTGTATGATATAGAAGATTATTATGTGCCACTATCAAGGATATCAGTATTGTCATGATCAAAACCTACACGAGAAGCATCGGAGACCTAATAAGCTATAGAGTGAGGAGGGTCATACATGGACCCATTGTGGTGGAGTGTGTACAAATTTATTACATATTATTCATTAGTAAAGGCAATCGGTGGACAACCGTGAGTATGCCAACAAGAGAGATTTTGTGTATAACCTATAAAAGAGCTATTGCAAATGAAGATATGTCCAAAAGGAATAGGGAAAGATATGTCTATATGATCGAGATTGAGATTTCCCCCAATATAATCAAGCCATGATTTCCCTAATATAAGTGGTGAAGAACAAGGAGTGTGTGATAGATAAATAGTAAGATGAAAGACATGTAACCCATAAGTAGTAGTAATAGTGATGAAACCATAATAGAGATGAGAATCATGAGGAGGAGGATAAAGATCCTCAAAAACAAAACCTAGTCAAGCCAAACCATCATGTGTGCATATAGTTTCATCACATGTAGGATCAAATGGAATATGTTCCCAATATGATTCATTCATGAAGAGTGTACAAGTGAATGGTGGGTGTGATAATGTAGGTGGTACATGTGAAAGTGTAGGTGATAGAGTGACATCCATAGACTAGACATGCCCCTGATAAGGAATCATAGCAATAGTAGTAGCAGTGGCATAGAAGAAACTACATCTATCACGCAAATGGTACCATCCAGGTTGTGGTAAGTGAGGTGGTTATTCCCTAGGTTGGGGATCATCTGTAATATATGTGCATGGAATAAGAAGACTAGTATTATGATCTTTTGGTCGCAATACTAGAATGGATCATAGTCACAAAAATGGTGTACTCAATACTTTCATGTAAGAATTTTACACAATTATGTACAGTAGAGGTAAAAACTTGCATGGCATGAATCCATGGCCTACCAAGTAGACAGTTGTAGGAGACTAGGAAATCAACAATGAAAAAGATAGTGTGGATAGTCTTGGGACCAACAGTGATGGGAAATGTAATGTGACTAAGACATGGATGGATAGAACCATCATAAGCACGTAGTGAAATACTAGATGCACTAACGCCACGAGTGGAAAGACCTAAAACTTCAAGGAATGACATAGGACACAAGTTAAGTTCAAGCCCATTATTAATCAAAGTGCATAATGACTACATTATGAATACAACATATGATATGTAGAGGCGGGTAATTATCAAAAGTGTTAACATCAGTAGGAAGGTTAGACTTGAATACTATGTGTGAAGAGAATGCATCAGCAAATGCTTAATAAAATGAGTCTGGATACATGTCAACACGAATGCAAGTAGTAGAAAGAAAATGAGGGACTTTATGTAGTAACTCGGAATTTGCAAGTAAGTGATCATTGATTGAGATACTCATGATGACCAAACCTTAGGATGAAAAATAATGAATGAAGAACCTAGAAGCGTGAATGATCGAGTCGGGTTCACCAAAATGATTAACTAAAAATGGGATATATGATAGTTAATCTAATCTAGAACGACATGTAAATGCAATAAATGACTATGGAAAATGACCCAAGTAAACTATGAAAATGAAAATGCTAAACCCTAGAGTACTAAGAGAGTTAGAATGAACTCAATTGATTAGAGAATCTTGCTAAACTATGTTGTAGAAATAACCGGAGGAACAGAAAGCAAGAACAAATGGGCAAAGGTCCCAAAAAGGATGGATATGAGCTATATATCTGGAATGGAGTGCTTGGAGATGGATTGGGAGCCTACGTGTGCTCTAGTCTATAGAATGGGTGCCCTGTCTGTGAATCATATCCATAACTAAGTTTTATAAGCTTGGAAGGTGGTTTGAAACCCTCGCTATGTGTCACGTTAGATTCATTACACTACATCGAGTTTCACTAATAATCCCTGTTGTATAGAAGACTTGTAAAATACTAAAGAGGAGTATCAAAACCCTAATAAAAAGAAGAATGCAAATGAATGGGTCAAACTGACCTCATTTGCCACAATAGTGGGCTTACTAACTAAGCATTGCACTAAATTTCAGACCCAAATGTAGTTACTGTGTGTGTGTGTGTGTGCATCATGTGCCCTAGGTTTTCTTGTGTCATTCATACTTTGTGAAGTAGTGAGTAATAACTAGATGTAGAAAAATTAGTAGAATGTTTTCATGGTGTAGAATAGAATCCCTCCCCTTTACTTGTGTGATGCAAATGAACCTTTATCTTGTCCTAGTGATTAAACTAATGGATGAAAAATTTCTCCAAAGGGATGCAACTCTAGGTGGATGATAGTAGTGACTAGTTATTGGTCCCTCATTATGGTCTCATTACTTTATATTTACATGGTTATCTTGATTGAATTTCATAATTAACCCCTAAATGGCTGACCACCAAAATGATAAAAATATCAAATGGCTAGAAATAGCCCAAAAAGTAGCGGTAAAGTTCAAAAGGATTGGGTACCCATGGTGGGACAAGTACACCCATAGACATGCCATTAATAATCTAGTTACCCCAATCAAGGCTAAAATAATGTAAAACGAAAAAAAGATGACTAGGCATGCGGGTGCAAGAGGTTAGGAATAATGAAAGAAAATAAAATAAGATGGCCAAAATATGGGGGTTAATTAGTACTTTCTTCACTCAAAAACATTCTAAATAGTAGTATGAGACTAGGACTAAATAATGTCTAAAGTGCATGATTTTGTGTGTATAGTATACTTAGGAGATGATGGACAAGCATGGGGGAGTTTCATGAACCACGAAGATGTTGAGCTGGAACCTACACAATTTTGTAGAAGAACATGGGTTCGAGGTAACTAATAACTCCATCAATGTCAATGAGTTAAAGAGTGATTCGTGGAGTAAATATAAGGTAGTAGACCCCATGTATTTATCTCGATGAGAAATCGTGCAATGCCTTGAGAAATTTGGTTGTAGCTGTTGGGAAAAGAAATTTGGATGCGAGGTTCTAGTATTAAATTATTAGTAGAAGATAATAAGGACAAGGAGCGAGAGGTCAAGAATTTGAAGAAGGGAATCCAGGGGTGAGCGGGAGAGAACTAAGGAAGTGTAGGATAGGGTTGGCACCTTGGTGAAATAGATTTTGGGATAGTGCCCAACCTTAGTGAGCCAAGCCAAATGCGACTACAATGATGAAATGGAGTACTTAGATGATATGGTAGGCATATTTATTCATAACATAAAGAGTGGTACATGGCCAAAATAAGAATAAATTGTAAAGGAGAAGGAATCATATAAGGTTTATGTTGAGGCTAGGATCATTGAGCTTGAAGATTTATTCACAAATCTCAAGGAAGCAAGTGGCAAGGCTGATGTGGCTTTCAAAAGATGTCAAAAATGTGAGCCTATTATTGATGCACACTTGGTTGATGAAGAAGAAGTGCTCAAAACTATCCAGGAGAAGACACCCATGAATAAAATTGAGTGCACCTTAGTTATGGCATAAGAAACAAAATAGAAAGAAGTAATTAAGGATAAAAAGGACAAGTTAGAGCTCTGGGTGGGACAGTTCCAAACATGGTGTTAGACCACATAGACGTGAAAACAGTAGTGCGTAGAATTGACTATGGTAATTTAGGATCTCAAGAGTAGGGTTGAAGAGTTGGCACCTGACTAAGTGTTGTGTATTGTTGAGGTGTCACCCGAGAAGGCTATGGTAGAATTGATGAATGGAAGAAGGTGGAGAGTGATATAAATGCTAAATTTCGATAAATATTCCAAAAACTACGTCCTGAGTTAATTTTCAATTGAGTATAATGATTCCTTTTGGGCATTGAATTATTTATTTGTTTCTGTTATTCATACATTCTTTGGAGCACAAGTTGATAGAAGCATTGTCGAGGAAGGAAATCCAATTAGTTAGGTAATGTTGCATGGAAAAATTTCACTAAGTATATGTCACGCATGAGGATGTAATGTACACATGAGGGCAGGAGTGTGATGGTTCTTGAAACAGAAAAAATAGACAAAGACACAAAGGCTCGTGCCTAAACAAGAAACATTTAGGATGTAGCTAATTTTGGAGCCACGAGCTAAAAATAGACAATGTCGAGATTAAGTAGTGTTTAAGAAATGTTCCATTTAGAAGAAAGCATGAAGACTTGAAGAGAAAGGAACATATTTTTGGGAGATAAAGTGCATGCATGTGAGGATTAAGAGTCATGCATAGTTTGAGCTAATGATAGGATTAAGAGAAGATTTTAGTTGTATGTTTAATCTATTATTAGGCTAGCATACATGCATGCTAGTTACTTTCGTATCTGTGAAGGATATTTTTAGCATGCGAGATATTTTGGGAATGCATTGGCAAAGAAGGGAAATCTCCCACCCCTATATATATATTATTTGATATGCATAGTTTTGGACACCATGTAATAGACATCGGTTATGTATTGTCTTGTTATAATGCTCTATTCTAACACCCATAACTCTATGGAGACTGGTATTAGTATTGTTATGTATTCAACTTCTGCTATGTAATCTTTTGGGTATTAATGGATCATTGTGGATGGATTTTGGTAATTGATGTATTTGATTATGGTGACCACATAGTGCAATTAATATTAGTAATGGTTTGATATTTTATGTTTCCTTATTACATGTGTTTCCTTGTGATATTTGTGATGATCTACATCTGAATGTATGCTTTGTTAATGGTTAATATGAACATGCATGCTAACATATTGACAAGCTTTCATAAAGGATGGACATAGTAGTTTCACACACTTCAGTGAGTGTTCATATATATTTGGATGAAGTGTCACTCTCTCCTAGGCATTTGAGTGGAAACTGTCATGTTTTGAGCAATTCCTAATCATTTAAAAATAATTTATTAATCATTTCAAGTTTGAATGCATTATTTTGATCATGTGTAATTGATGTTGGAAGTTAATTATATCATAATAGTCTACCTTTTGAAACCCTCACATTCTTCTTATGTATTTTTACTTTATAAACCATAAAAATTTATTAGGGTGTACAAATTTGGTGAACCCAATTTTTAAATAGAATATATTTCTCATACCATAACACTCCTATGGTATCATTATTTTCATTCTTTCAAAGCTTTATATATATTCCCTTTCGATATAGAAAAACACCATAACCATTAACATAATAAACACATTACATTTTCTCCTCCTACCAAGTAAGTGGCATGTTGTCATTTCCTCTTTTCTACCCCATTTTCTTGGGGTTCCTTATATCTTGGATTTAATTACCCATACTTATCATATTAAAGAAGTATATATGACTAGTGAACATTCTATGAATGATGATCGAGAATGAATATGAAAATGTCAGCCATGCACAAGTTGATATGGTCTCTTATTTCCATGTGTAGCTATGTGAAAAATCTCATCACATTGAGCCTCACATCTGCATTATTCTTTATACCAATTTTTCTCATGAACAAGGATCTAATGAGAGGTCTCTTTTGGACCTAATGATCCTTCTTTTTATCTACTATGCACACGTCAACCATCCCTACATTGATAGTTCCTATTTCTTTAGGGTTATCTAACCGTCCACTTCATAGTATTTCCATGACTATCCCTATAAACACTATTATTCCTACATCACCTATCTACACTCATAGTTCCTCACATGATCCTTCTTCTAACATGAATTATCTCAAATCCCTTAATCATACCTTATAATCCCAAATCTTAAAACTATAACAAGGTTAGTTTACTCCTCATACTATGGATTCTACTCAACTATTTCATAACCCACTTCCACCCAAAGTGGATTTATACCCTTTACCTATTTCTATCATTTATCCCAAACTACCTATCTATTATGATAAGGGTGGTCCTTAAGATCTCCTTTGTATGTTTCATGTTTCGTTATTGGACTAATCTTATAATGATACATTGCTTACTAATATTTTCCTTTGAAGTCTTAAAGATTATTCCCTACAATGGTTTTATAACCTATCCATCTATTCTATAAGGACACTCACTCCTCTATCTAGTCATTTCCTCGTGTAATTTTCTTTCGACATTCACGAAAAACTGTCTTATTCCCAAGTGGATAAAATTTGATGATGCTCAAAGGATCCCATCATCAATTACATTCTCCAAAGATGATTTTACACTTATAAAGATGAAAAATATGTAGGCCAATACTAAATTACAAGACATCCTTACTCAAATTTTCCATGTTCTTTATAATAATTGGTGTTTTAAAACAAATCAATCATCTTTTTCATACTTTAAAATAATTTTTAGATAATGTTCTCAACATGAATAATCTCAAATATGTTTCTCATCTTCCTAAAACTTCTATTGAAAAATATTCAAACCAATGTACCTTTTAAGAAAAAATTTATTGATGATAAACCTAAGTCTAAAACCAAATTCAATTATGTGTCTCAACCTACAAGCTAAAATTACAAATTCTCGATGAAATTTCATTCACTCACCTTGGGTTGCTTTCAATAATTACTTGAATGAATCCTTTTACCTCTCCCTCCATTACTTTATGTTGTTACAAGCCCACCTCACGAGTAATATATTTTATGTTTATTCTCAATATGACTACCACCAATGTATTGATAACTCAACTATAAATTGGTTTAAGATTCATCATTTTGTCTAAGATCTACTTGATGTTGGTACTATCATATATCATATATGAGGCTGCTGACTCAATGCAAGCTGTAAAAGATAATGTAAAACTTAAAATATTTGGTGACCCACCTCTAGAGGACAATGATGCAAAATCTACCATGAAATTACACAATGTTAAAAATTTTATCCTGCCTCCACCATTTTATGATAACATTTTTGGTGCAATGATTAGAACTATTTTAACCACAACCCCTTTGTTGATTGTTTCCTTTGATAATAATGTTATGGAACATGAGTTAGTTTTGTTAATCTATGCATTCCCACTTTGGTTGACTAAGCATCCCATATGTAATGTTTTTTTATATCACTACTCTCCATTATATGTTTATTTTTCATTGCTACACTCTCTTGAGTACACTAAGAAGGATTCTATCATTTATCTTCAAACAAACATCAATATTGTGACACTCACTCTCATAGTTGACCTCACTACCTTTGACCTTACATTCTTAGTGGCCTCTTTTCTACCATCGTGTGACATGATTCTAGGTTTTCCGAGTTATGGATCTTTGTGGCTATACCTTCCACACCGCATCAATGATTTATATTCATAATAATCAAGATGCTATAATTAAGGAATCTGTGCGACACTCCTCCATCATCATATCTTGGCCCGATAACTCATGCCAATGTCTCTAGTGCTAATGCATTTATAGATTCTATTATAACTACTTACATTATATCTTGTTATAACCCCATATATATGACTCCTCATTAGTCATATAGAGCATATATTTCTCATTAGAAAACATATTATCTATGAACTTTGACTCGATCGTCATCTATGGGGTGTACCTACCCTAATATCCCTTAGGCACATAATGTGGCTTGTACACAAACCTTTCAACTAGTATTCTAATTTTGGGGCTTGCATCCCCTTCCCCACCACACACAATATGCCTCTTCATGGTACCCTTATCAAGTGACTCTTATGTTTTCCCCTCTCTTGTGCATAACTATTTTAACACGATTCAAAAACATGAACAAATAATAATGTAATATAAAAAACATTTAAATATGAATGAAAAATACAATATCAGGACCTACTCTAGTTTATTTGGATATCTTGTTACTTTGTACATGGTATTTTCCATACTTATTTAATAGATACTATACATATTCTTTACGCACACGCATTAATGTCATATATTGATATTTGTGCAAGACATTTAGAGATTGATACACGATGATATGATCAAAATTTGTAGTTCACATGTAGTGCCCACAAGATTTCTATATTTTCTTAGGGAATGTTGACTCATCTGAGTAGCTTGATTATTACATATGAGACTTTAGTATTTGATTTTGGTATATTTTTAGTCATATCTACTATGATTATTATCCTATTTTCTATGACATCGTATTTGACAAGAAACTTTTGAGACACTATATGGTATTCAATACAATGATTATTTCATTCTGATTAGAGATGATGATATTATGATGTTTTAGATTTGATGGATTATTTTGCTATATGGTATTCACTGATGATCATGACTTTGAGTTATATATTATGGATATTGGATCATGCTTATATGTATCATTAGTAGAATAGATGTGATATTTTATTTAAATGACATTACATCATCGTATTTCATTGGATTTATGTAGATATTTTATCATGTCAGGTAGATTTGAGGTTTTCCTTGAGTGTGCAGGATTTATAGGTGGCACCACTTGTCGATTGTGGGACTCATTGGTATCACTATAAAGTATTCAAAACCATCATGTTGAAATCTTTTATCTCACCTCATTTCATTTTGGCCATTTTATAATTCAGAAATTTGGTTGGTTTTTGCATGTGATTTGATTTATTTATTTGTTATATTTCCTAACCTTGAGCACCATGGTAAAACTTGATTACTTCATTTCTCACATAATTTGGATTTCCTAGTGCTAATAAGGTCATTGTGGATGATTTGTGTTATGGGGTGTTTTTGTATCTTAAATTTTTTTTGGGGATGTGTTAGGAGTTGTTAAGAAAGTTGGTGGGAACAATTCTCACCTTGAATTCTCCCATTCAAACCCAAATCCCAAATTTAACCTTTAAGGGCATTTTGAAGGCTTTTTTTAAAAGGTAAGGGTCTTCTTTACCTCAAAATTGGTCCATGAGACCTAACCTATGGGTGGGGAAGCTTTTTGTGAACCCAAAAGCATCTTCCCCACTCCACCCTCTCTCAAGTCACTATCTAAATCTCCTTTCCTTGTTTCACATTTGTGGATTTCTGATTTTTTGTGGGTTTTGGGGTTAAGCGGGATTTTTCCTCTTACATTTATTGTTTTTTCGGGAGTGTGGAAAGTGACTTGGATAACATGGAGGATTTACTTACTTGGCATGGTGAAACATGTTACCCTCTAATGGGATTGTGGGTTGGATAGTTTTCCTATTTCTTGTTGTAATTTTGATGTTTGGGGATTTTGGTGGATAAATTTTGCAAGGGATATTTGGGAGCTTATGGAGACAAGCATATAGAAGTTTTTGATTGAGCATTGGAGTTGAGGTAGGTCTCACTCCTCCATGTATTTTTATTTAGATAACATGTTGAATGTTTGTGTGGATATTGATTTGTCATGTTTTGATATTGGGATTGGTTTTGGAATCCTTGAATATGTTTTGAGTTCTTGCTTTGGGTTATAAATTTTATTTTATTTTTCTTTAGTCCACTCCATTTGGATGTAGATTTATGGGGATTACGAATGAGGGAATCTCTAATCTTCATGGCTTCTTGGGGAAGCCATGGATGTTTCCTTATCACTCTCTTCATTGGTGTAAGTATGAGAGATTCCCATTTTGTTTGGGAATCCCCTCCTATCCTTTCCAAGGTAGCTTACAAGGCTTGAAAATCCTTGGAAACGAGGAGACAAAGGATATTTAAGGATTTTGGGAGATGTTGATGATTTTGGAGATACCCTTGAGGTTATCATCCTTGTTCTAGTGTTTTTAAAAACTTTTTTCCTTGGTATTCTTTTTAGCATGTTACACCTCTTTCCCATGGACTTATGTGATGTTATCATTCAATTCCTTTGGGAAGATGGAATGTAATGATTCCCGTAGGTTGGGATGCATATTAGGCCTTCATTTTGGTGGTGTTTGGTGTATTTTGAATGTGAAGATTAGAGCTATAGTGTAATTATATTGAGGGATGGATGAAAAGTTTGAAATTTTTTCACGTTGTTCCCATTTTTGTGGAGGACTTTACACTTAAATTTTGATTGTTGAATTGTATTGATAAGGGATAGTTTGATTATGTTATTCTCTCTCTGAGAGTAAGGTTGTAAGCTTGTAAAGTAATGTTTTTGGAGTTTTTTTCTCCTTGTTATAGTATGGAAAGATTATGTTAATTGCCTCCATTTTCTTATAGTATTGTTAAGAATATTCCATATTTTAGAACCATGGAAGAAAATGTAAAAGATAAGCTTATTTTGAAGTATATTAAAATCATTATTCTTAGTTATTGAAGTAGCATTTTTGTATTCAAAATCAATGAAAATAAATTTATTTATACTCCTTCCTTTTTGTCAAATAACATTATTTATATTGTGGGATTTATGAAATAGAAGAATAAAAAAATTATTATTACAAACTCTTATGGTATTATATACAAATCATAAAATGATATAAATTAAAGTTAGTTTTGGAATATCTCTAGGATAAATTTATTTTTATGGATATTGTATTTCATTTATTCCATCTTCCTATGATAAATCTAATTTGATCATTTAAGTAGAAAACTACCTATTATCAATCCTGAATATCACCCCGAGTTAAATAAGTGAAAGAAATCATTATCTTCAAATGATACAATGGGATCTTCTCAGAGTGTGGTTAACTCAAGTTGAAAAGAACCTTCAAATAGGGTTGGTTCCCTGGATCAATCACCTAAACTAGTTTCTTACTAGGGATAAAATAGATAAATAACATAAAATCACAAAAGCATGTAAAGTAAGGTGATACACAAAATTTTTAGACACTTATGACTGCACAAGACACACTATTAGACCCTTCAAGACCTGTAAATATCACTTCATTTGTTGTTTGATTGAATTTCACACAAGAATTTCACAAAAGGAATGAACAGGTATTAATCTAGAATGGGAGGAAAATTTGAGGTCTTTTCCACTTCCGACCTAAAAAAACTATATCTGCACTTAAAAAAACATGTAAAAGATTCAAAACATCTTAATGAAGGTGATAAGATTCATAAACATGCCAAAGGAAACAAGATATTCACTTAATCACATCAATGAATTCATATAACACACTTCAATTCAGCTTGCAAATGGTGTAATTCGGTATTTTATTGCATCAAATAGGTCGTGGAGTACAATATTTTATATAGCCTTGGCATGGCCAAATCATAAGTCTCCCTCTAATGATCAAAAGCATGGGTATATATAGAAAAAAGAAGGGAAAAGTATGAAGAGGAGAAGTGGAGTTAGAATTGCTCAACACTTTAGTCTACTCTAGTTATCCCATAGTTCACCTCAATTTACTCCTACGAATTAAGATTGACTCAACTCTCTCTCTCTCTCTCTCTCTCTCTCTCTCGGAACACTTCAATGTTGAGTTTAAAACTTTCTATTAGGGGTTAGTTAGAAATAAATTAAATTCTAGCTCTCATTTACATAATTTGAACCTTGCAAATAAATTACAATTATTATTATACACATGATTTACAAAGTATTATAAGTCTACATGGAATTATATATCCTTTATATACCTTGGTCAACCTCCTTATTTACATAAACGAAGGAAATCATTTCTCCTCTTGGAAAAAATTTAGGAAATCATTAGGTCTCTTTTGTCTTTTCACACATATGAGGTAATTATTTAATCAATTGACTTGGGAAAAGCATTACCCCCCTACCACGTTGTAATATTTTAAAATAATTAAAATTATTAACAAAACCCAATGACATGGGCACTTGGTCAAAATGATTATATTTTTTAAATAACAAGTGGCCCTAACCATGGTCAAAATTGACCATGGTTAAAACACAATTGGTTGACATCTCATTAGGGTTACAACCCTAAAATGGATATCCATTTGGAATTTTATTTTTGTGGAGGAACTTATATGGACAATATGTTGAAAACCTTGTTTTTTTGGCCACCGTGATTTATGAGCTCAAGATCTAGTTCTTCCTTGAACATACACTATTTATCTTGTTTGTTTGGCCATGGTTTCTCCTGTATGCTTGTTATTTCTTGCTTGGATTTCATGATCTATGAGGTGTTGTAGCTTGTTGGATTTTTTTTTCTTTCTTAATGGCACGTAATTTCTCTATAATGTACAATCTCTAGCTCAACCCAAGTTTTCTTAACTCGTTTATGGATTTCTCTATTTGATCTCTACTTAAGATGTCATTGATTTTGTAGAGATTTGTTCTTTCCTTTAGCTCTGGTGAGATCGACCATGTTGTCTTACTCAAGCTCTATTTTAGTTTCTCAACTCGGCCACCATGATCTTGGGAGCTTGAGTTCTAGTTTTCCTAATTTTTAGCATGTTGTGATTTTCCTCTTAGCTTCTCATGATCTTCTCTTGACTTGTAACTTTTCTCACTCTCTTCATGATTTTTCTACGCTGAGATGTGATTTAAAGAGCTTGAGCTCTTATTGTAAATTATGAGTCATGTCATTTCACTTTGTCTTATATCTATTTTTCCTTTGATATCTTGGTGAGCTCAGTCATTTGTCTTGATCAAGCTCTTCATGGTTTCTCACTTTCTCAAACCACCGATTTAGGTGAATTTGAGTTGCGGTTTCTATCTGGAGTTGTGTTTGGTGAGCTCACCATGATTTTATAAGGTAAGAAAGGTTTCAATTCTCTATAATATTAACATTCAAATTTTTGTAATCATGGGTTTGGTTAAAAATTCACCAATTTTATGATGTCATTTACACCATTGCTAGAAGAAAAATATGTATCTTCACATTTTTGATTTAGAAAAAACTCTACCATTTTGTTTTTGTCCTTCATGGAAAATAAGAAAGAAAAATTTTGTTGTTTCTTGTCTTGATAGGACTCGCACTTTACTTTCTCATTTTTACATATGAATGAAATAATGAAAAACAAGAATATCTACTTGTTTGTAATAACTCTAAACTCATTTTCCTTTCATTTTTTTTACGGAATGTGATAATCCTTCTTTCATTGTAACAAATTCTTCATTATTCTTGAAAAACATTGAACCATAACTCTTTAAGGATGCATACCCAACTAGAAAATGCATGATACTCTATTCTTATATGTACTTTGTTTATCGACATATTGATGTAATACTTTACATACATAAATTATTAGAGGAAAACTGTAATCGATTTTCTATTTTTCCCTGTAGATGCATTATTTAAGATTTTTGAAAAAAATAATTTATTCATCCAAGACTTTCTTTTCTAAAAATCATTAAATAGTGATAGAATTAAATGCACTTGAAGCTTAAAATCATGGAAAATTAAGGATGTCCTAAGCTCTAACAAAACTTTGTTTCCCTCTTCTATGGGGGCACATTGGAGTAGTAGATGAAGAGTTGGGAGGAGAAACAATAAGGGGTTCGTTTCTAGGATAGGATGGATCCCTTTTTCTTTCTTTTTATTTTTAGTTACTAGTTCATTTTTACTTTATCACTTGAAAAGTTAAACCGAATGGCTTGTGTGGGATCTTGTACAAATTTCCTTATGAGTATAAGTAATTGTTTCTATAATTAATTGTCTATTATTTCCATTCTTTATAATTCTCTTAATTTCCATAATTGGACTAACATTTAAAATTAATTACTTAGAATACTTACATATAATCATAAGGAACTTAATAATGAATTGTTTGTACCTTTTTTGATCACTTGAACTAAAAAATTGAAATAATGAATGAATGATCAATCCTAAAACTACAACCTGCTTCCACACTTAACAATTTTATAAAAATTGATTCCTACTTGTTCAAAGCATGTATTTTTCTGATGTATGATGTCATTCTCATCTTCATCAAGACCCTACAATAGATTTATAAGGGTTGATGCATGATTATGGTGAAGATGAAAAAACTGAATGACATCCTATATGGGGAATGGGCACTCTAAACTTGATTCCCATATTTTTTCCATGCCTAGTTATTTTCCCATTTACTGAAAACAAGGAATTTGTAAAACTTGTATTCCCTCCACTATGGTGACAAAAATGGTCAACATATTTGGTAGCTTTGTTGGATTGATTTCCTACTAATCAATAAGAACCCTTTAATATATTCCCTCCTAGCCATGAAAACCAATCTGAAACCTCCACATAAGATTGAACCAAGAATTCCCAAGGCCAAGAAGTTCTCCTCAAGACTAAAAATCCTCCACACTTACTAAAAACCAACACTAACAACATGTGCAAAAATACACTTGAAGGAAAGATACAATTCCTACAAGGCTATCCAACAAAGGGAAGCCACTTATTGAAAACAAAACAGAAATATGTGTTGAAAACACTTAGAGGAAAGCATAAAAAACTATGTACAAGATCAAATTATCTCTAGAAACAATGCTTCAAATGGATCCCATTGATTGGGATTGGGAGCTCTTCACCATCCATCCTAGAAATTTGAAGGCATTATGAGGCTTGTAGTTGATAATCATGTAGGGTCCACTCCATAAAGAGTCAAATTTTGTGTGACCTCCTGTTTGGCTCTATCCTCATCCCACTTGAGCACTAGATCACCTTCATTGAATCTCCTTGAAGTGGTCTTCTTATCAAAATTCATTTTTACTTGTGTTTGGTTCATCTCCATGGATCTCATTGTCTATTTCTCATTTCTTCAAGCTCCATAAGATGAGAATACCTCACCTCCATAGGTTCATTATCCATTAACTCCACTTGGTGCATTAATTCCAAAGCTATGGAAGCTCTAGTGAAATAGGGAGCTTGGCTTCAAGGCCATACACAAGCTTGAATGGGAGTTGGAAATGGACCTTTTTATGTGATCTATCATCCCATAGATCTAATTTAAATTTGGTATGTCATGCTCTTTGGTTCTCATCAATAGTCCTCCTAATAATCCTCAAAATATTCTTATTAGTAGATTCAACAAGGCCATTTCCTTGTGGATAGTAATTAGAGGAAGTGCTAAGAAAAACTCCATTCTTTACATCCCATGCATAAATATTTCCACCTACAAAATCCTTAGCATTATCTAAAATAATGGTTGAGGGAACACAAATATTGTTAACAAACCTTCATAGAAATCTAAAACACTTGACTCATTTACTTCCTTCAAGGCCACTACTTCATCTCCACCTTGTAAAGTAATCTATTACAGTAAGGATCCATCTATGACCCAAGCTTGAAGGTGGGTTAATGAGGCCTATGAATTCCAATCCCCATTGGACAAAGGTTGATCAACTAAAATTGGTTGAAGAGGTAAGGCAACAAGCTTCTCCTTTCCTATAAAAATGCACATTTTTGACATTTCCTTACCCATGCATGGAAATATTTGAAGATATTTGGCCAATAGTATCCACCCTCTCATGATCTTAAGGGTTGTTGTTTTTGTAAAAAATGTCCTCCACCTTGTCCATCATGAAATTCTTCAAGTATCTTTTGACTTGGCTTGGTTCAATGCATCTCAAGAGTACACCATTAAGATATTTTTGAAAAAGAACACCATTAACCAAAAAAAGGAACTAATTGCAATCTGAAATACCTCATTTTGGAGTTGTTTAAATTAGGGGATACATACCATGTTGAAGATACATTTCCATGTCTTGAAGCCAACTTGAAGAAGGCTTGGTTTTCAGCTTCATTTGGTTCAAGTTGTAGAAATAGGACAACCTCTTTGTTCTCTTGCAAATATTGAGCCAAATGTTCACAAAACCCTTTCCTCTTATCAATTTTGTGACTTTGATCTTAATTTCATACTCCATGACTCTTGTTATCCATCCTATTCCTCTTTTCACTTATATCCTTGTTCAAAAAAAACTCCTTAATGTAGGGTGAGAAACCATTAAGTAGATCCTGTTGTTAGAGAGTAGATGCCTAAACATTTTAAGAGATCTGAAAATAGAAAGGACATGATTTTCAATAAATGAATACCTTGTCTCATATTCCAACAAGCTCTAACTAAAAATTCTATTGGCTGCTCCAAACCATCTTGGTTGTGTTGAGTCAACATTCATGATATTGTATCAATGTTAGCATAAGCATATAGCATAAAATCCTTTGCAAAATTAGGATTGATAAGTGTAGGAGTTGAAGCTATGGCTTGCTTAATAGCTTCAAATTTGCTTACTCCTTTATTCCATGTAAAATCCTATGATTTTTCTTCAACATATTGGTTAGTGGCCTTGACAATGAGGAAAAATCAGAAATATACCTCCTTATGAAGTTAATCTTCCCAAGAAATCTTTGCAATGCCTTTTTATGTTTTGGCAAGGATAGTGCAAGAATGGAACTCACCCTTTCAGGATCAATACTCATACCATGCTTGGAGATAACATGACCAAGAAACTTGCCTTCATGTATAGAAAAACACACTTCTTGGGGTTGAGTGACACATACTCTCTACATATTTCAAATACCTCTTTGAGATGAGATAAATGATCACTTGCTACTTTGGAAAAAATTGTTATGTCATCCAAATAAACAAGAAAAATTTATTGATAATACCTTGAAATTCCATATCCATGGCTCTTTGGAATGTTTCTCCTACATTGGACAACCCAAATGGAATCTTCTTGTATGCATAAGTGCCCCACTTGGTTGTGAATGTTGTTTTGTATTGGTCTTCCTCCTTGATGATTATTTGTTGTATCCACTATATCCATCAAGAAAAGAATACCTCTCAAACCAAAACCAACTTGAAGTATTTGTTCCATAGATGGCAAAGGATAATGATCCTTAAGTGAGGATTTTTTAAATCATGGAAGTCCACACACAATCTGATTTCACCATTCTTTTTCCTTACCGACAAGGTTGGCCACCCAAGTAGAATGTTTGATGGGAAATATAATAGATGATTCAATCAAATTTTGGAGTTCCTTCCTCATCAATGGTTCTAACTTTGGGTTGATTGGTCTTTGTTTTTTCCTCACTGTTTTGCATCTTCTTCCAATTCAATGGTATGTTGGGCCAATGAGGATCAAAACCTTTCAAATCATTGTACTTCCATGCAAATACATCAACATAATTTCTACATAACTCAATAAATGAATCCTTTTCTGATTTGGAACATACCTTACCAAGATTAAGGTATTTTCTATCAAGAATATTAACACTTTCATGATGATCTTCACTAGTAGTCAAAACAACTCTATCTTGCTTCATTTCATCATTTTCTCCAAAAATGCTTTCAAGGGTTACAAGGCCTTTAGGAATCTTATTTGTTTTAAGTTGAACAATCTGATCCTTGTACCTTTGTTGAAGATTTTCTTGATTTTGTGAAGAAAATTCAGCTTCTTCTGTAAGAATCTCACTATGTGAGCATCATCATCAAAAAACCTGCCAATGTGAGTTGTTATCTAGGATGGATGGCCTCACCACAACTCTAATATGAGGCTAAAATGTCATTTCTGATATCAGTATAGGTATATCAAATTATGAACCAATGGCTGTAAGTCTATCAACATGCTTATTTTTGTCTCTAGGAATGGTTTGAATGTTAAATGCAAGGAAATCATCAATCATATCCCAAAATCTATGTCTATAGGTCCTCATCAATGGATTTTTACAAGCATTAGAGCCTCTTACCTAGTGTATAACCAGCTCACTATCACCATATACCTATGAATGTTTTAATTCCTTTTCTTCCTTGCCCACTCTAGGCCATGAATGAGTGCCTCATACTCTGAAACATTGTTAGAACACCCAAACTAAAACTTAATAGCTGAAAAATACCTTTGATTGGTGGGAGAAAGAAGCATAAGACCAACTCCTAAACCATGCTTGATTTTTGGAGCCATCAAAGAATAATTTCCAAAGGCCATCTTTAAGTTGATTGCTTTTCTCCATAGTTGGAATCTTGGCATTCTCCTCATGAATGTAATAGATACCAAGGCCTTTCTCCTCAATTTCTCTATATGGATCATGTCTCATAAACTTCATTAGTCCATTCATCTTTAAAAAATCAGGAACACCCTCTAATGCATGAAGGGTCTCACATTCAATCTCTTCTAGTTTCTCATCAGTGATAGCATAATTGGAATTTTCCATGCTAGGCATATGAGGCTCTATATGGAAATGAGACAAAGGCTCAGAGTTTATTGTTACCTTTTTCCATACCTAGTTCTAAAGACAAGGTAGGACCAATCAACTGAAAGATATCCTCCTATCTTGGAGGTGAAATCCCTTGAAAGACACATGGAAAAATAAGGAGGAAAATCCACCACCATTACATCCTTGTAAAATTTGTTACACCTTGGGAAAGCATGCAAGGTGAGTTTCAAATTCTTAATCATTCATATTTTCTTGGTTGGAGAGCCATCCAATTGTAACACACCTTTAACACTTGGTTCATATGTCAATCCCAACTTATCTATTTTTTTGGCATCACTATGTTACTTGCCCCACTATCTACCATACAATTATGTACCAAAAAGAATCACCAATTATCAAGGAGAGATAAAAAGGAGGTGGTTTGATCAATTTTACCTCACCAACTACAACCTTTTCTCTTTGGTTTCTTGGTGGTTTTGGATACTTAACTTGTTGGTCTGCATTTTAAAAACCATATTGGTTGTACTTACTTCACCTTCTATTGATTTTGATGATAATTTGAAACCCTGAAAGATCTTTAACAAGTATATCTTTTTGTCCTGGAATGGACAATGAATCCCACATAGTCATGCTAACATGTTCCTTCTTCATATGATCAACAATATTGAATGGAGAAACCCCTACCTTAAATTGGAATTTTAGAGCAAAACATGCTCTTGTGTTTGAGGTGAAGGTGAGTTCTTACCAACATTGATATTCTAATTTTCTTAAACTAAAGGAGAAAAAACTTGACCATTAGTACTCATAGAATTTGGATTTGGAAAATTAGAAACTTTTCCTAACTCAAGTGAGTCATCAATGGCCCTCCTCTTTGATCTTTTCACAGCTACAAAAAATTCATTTTTTCCTTTGATTCAACCTCTTGAATAAGTTCCACATGATCACTAGCCTCCCAATTAACCATGGTTGTATCAAGATTCCCCTACACAAAATTTGGATCACCTTGTGGTGCTAGAAATCCACTTTGTTGAGCTTTGATAGAATGCTTCTTCTTGAGTCATTTTTGGCACAAAGAAGCTTTGTGTCCACCATTTCTAATGTGGTATTTGGAGCATTAGGCTATAGATTTGGATCTTGCATCATATTATTTTGGGGTTACACTGGAACTATGGCCTTAGAGGTTGAAGGAAACATTTGGATCAGTAGTAGCAAGTGGATTTGTTGTATAATAGCTCCTTGAGCTTGATAAGGAGGTCTATAACCTTGAGAAGGAGGTCTTTGATAGTTATATGGTTGGTATTGGGACACATAAGGAGCTTGATAGGGGGTTGATAAGGTCTATTAGCTTGGAACTACTTCCTTTTCAATTTCACTAACTCATTTCCAATGGTTTACAAAGTCCCTTTTAGCTCATCTATCTCATTGGGCTGAATTGTGGAAGGTTGTGTTAGTTTTAAAGGAGGGATAGGAGCTAGATCTAGAAAGATGGGCATATAGAAGGTCTAGGGGCCAATTTTCCACTTGAATAAGGTTGTTTTCATCCTTATTTCTATATCAAAGGTAAATAGGGGGTGTGACACCACCCATAGATTGGATCATCACTACAATGTCACTATTCAATGCCCAAAGTAATACAAAATGCATGTTCAGTTGATGGTTTAATGGATTTGGTATTATTTCCCATGTTCTTGTAAATCTCAAGTTAAATTTTTTCATAAACTCCTAAGGTTCTCTCTTAATAGTGGTAAGTTCTCTAACAAGTGATAGGTGATCTGATTTATCCTCAAATTGTTTACAAAGGGATGCACCTAACTCATCCCAAGTGGTAATAGATCCTACTAGAAAACTTCTATACCATTGGAGGGCTTGACCTTTGAAGGATGCAACAAATAATCTCAAAGCAACATTTTCTGGGTAACATTGTGAATAGAAAACATAGGGCAACTATATCTCTAATATGTTCAATGGGGTGGTTTGATCCTCACCATTGAAATAAGGGATATTTTTAAAAAGTGGGTGGTATGTCATCAAATATAGAAAGTTGTAAAGGAATACCACCACCCGTAAAAGTCAAAAAGGTTGATTTCTAGCCATGGGAAAAATAGGGATTTGAATGAAAAATTTTGAATTGGAGTGGAAGTGCTAGGTCTACTATAAGGTGCAATATTCACAAATCTTCTCCTTCTAATAAAATTAAGAGGAAATTGAATAAAATTAGAAGGAATACCTCTTGATGATGACCTTGTGGTCACTTTAGGCATGGAACATGAACAATCTGTAAATCAAATTCTCCTAACATAGCTAACCTTCATTGGATCAAAATTTGATCTATCAAAATCTTCATTCAAAATGGTATCTATAGTAAGAGAGTTGGTATTGATGAGTGAATCCCAAATAATTACAACTCTCAAATCAACATTTATATCTTCTTGTGTGTTGATTACTACTACAAAATCAGGTTAGGTTGTTGAACAGAACAACTATACTTTTAGGAACAACCATCATAGAATAATATATTCATTTTCATGTTGATATAATGCCAATGTCTTTTCCTTATCCCACCAGACATGCCAAAAAATGTTATCAATCTGAAGAGAACCCTGAGTTGAATAAGTGCAAGAAATCCTTCTCTTTAGCTAATATATAATGGGATCTTCTCAGAGTGTGGGTGACTCAAGTTGAGAAGAACCTCTAGAGAGGGTTGGTTCCCTAGATCAATCACCTAAACTAGTTTCTTGTTGGGGATAAAGAGATAAATAACATGAACTCACAAAAATCATGTAAAATTAGGTGATACACCAATGTTTTGACACTTATGACTACATAAGACACACTATTATACCCTTCAAGACCTACAATTATCACTTCATTTTCTTTGATTGACTTTCACACAAGAATTTCACAAAATAATGAACAAGTATCAATCTAGCATGAGAGGGGTAGATTTGAGGTATTTTCCACTTCCAAACTTAAACAAAAACTAAATCTGCACTTAAAATGACTATAAAAGCTTTAAAACATCTTAATGAAGGTGATAAGATTCATAAACATGCAAAGGAAATAATACATTCACTTAATCATATCAATGAACTCATATAACACACTTCAATTCAGCTTGTAAATGGAGGAATTCAGTATTTTATTCCATCAAATAGGTGTTGGAGTACAAAAATTTGACATAGCCTTGGCATGAAAAATCATAAGCCTCCCTTAAATTCTCAAAAACATGGGTACATATAGAACAAAGAAAGGAAAAGTAATAAGAAGATAAGTGGAGTGAAATCTACTCAACACTTTAGTTTGCTCCCAACTATCCCATAGTTCACCTCAGTTTACTCCTAGAACTTAAGAGTGACTCAACTCTCTCTCTCTCTGGAACTTCAAATCTTGAGTTTTAAACTTTAGTTAGGGGATAGTTGGAGACAAATCCAATTGTAGATCTCATTTTCATAATTCGACCCTTGGAATTAAATTATAATTATTCAATTATGATCATAAGATTATTATTATACACATGATTTAAAAAGGATTATGAGTCTACATGGAATTATATATCCTTTTTTTACCTTTGGTTAACCTCCTTACTTCATAAACTAACGAAATAATCTCCTCTTAGAAAGATTTAAGGAAATTGTTAGGTCTCTTTTTGGCTTTTGGGACATATGAGGTAATCATTTAATCAATTGTCTTAGGAAAATCCTTATCCTCCACCCACCATGTGTAAATATTTCATAATAAATAAAAATTATTAGGAAAACCCAATGGCATGAGCACTTGGTCAAAATGGTTATAGTTTTTAAATAAAAAGTGGCCCTAACTATGGTAAAATTGACCATGGTTAAAGCACACTTGATCGACCTCTCATTAGGGTTAGAACTAAAATGAATCTTTATTTGACATTTGACTTTTGTAGAGGAACTATTGAAAACCCTAGTTTTTATGGCCGTTATGATTTATGACCTCGAACTCAGTTCTTGTTGGAATGCATGTTATTTCTCTTTCTTGCTTGGTCATGGTTTCTCCTATATCCATGTTATTTCTTACTCAACCGCAATGATCTATGAGATGTTATAGATTACTAGTGTTTTTTTCTTACTTAAGCAGCACGCCATTTGTCTCTACTATAAAATGTGTAGCTCAACCCAAGTTTTCTCACCTCGGTCGTGGATTTCTCTATTTGATCTCTATTGTAGCATGTCATTAATTTTTTGTAGCTTTTTTATTTCCTCGAGATTTGGGTGATCTTAGACATTTTTTCTTGCTCAAGATCTACTGTGGTTTCTCACTTTTTCCGCCATGATCTTGGAAACTTGAGCTCTAGTTATTCTAAGTTTTAGCATGCTCTGATTTTCTCCGAAATCACCATGATCTTCTCTACTTGGCCCAAATTTTTATCACCTCTTCATTATTTTCTCTGAGATCTTTTTATTTTAAGACCTTGAACTCTTATTGTGAGTTGTGAGGCATGTCATTTCACTATGTCAGAGCTCTATTTTTTCCTTCAAGCTCTCGATGAGCTCATCTATGTTGTCTTGCTCAAGCTCTATTGTGATTTCTCACTTGTGCAACCCCGATTTTTATGAGTTTGAGCTATGGTTTTGTCGACACTAAAATTTTCCTCCGTAATTTCTATTTCATTAATGTATGTATTAGGAATAGGATGTTGTTAAGTATAATTAGTAGTAGCGTCCGATAGAAGATAACGGCGCTGCCAGTACGACGCCACCAATAATGTATAGTACGGTAATAGTCAAAAGTACAATAGGAATGTTGTGGTAAAAAGTAAATATTTGTCGTAAGTGGTCCAGTAATGTTAAAATGTCAAAGTTTGGGTAAGTAGAGAAGTAGGGTCTACATGATTAGGAATTAGAAATATTATATTGGTAATAAGGACAAGGAGTGAGGTCATAAATATTTTGTGTATTTTATTTGTAAAAATCTAAAAATGTGGAACCCATGTGAAATAATAAGGTTTATCTTATCTTAAAAGATAAGCTTACATGTACAGAGATAAGAGTTAAGGTATGGAATATGATTCGTCAGAGGGATTTCTTATCCTATCTTAGAGATAAGATGGATAAGCCTGGAAGTTCTATAAATAAAGAGGCCACCCCCTCATTTAGCATAGAAGGAAGTAGTGAGAAATATTGTAAGAAGTGTGTAAAGGAAGCCATCACTTAAAGGTGTGTTGAAGAAGCCATTAAGAGGTGTAATTGTAAAGTTTCTCCCATAGTCTTGGTGAAAGGAAAGTGGAGTCAATAACACTTGAAGTACCTCATGGGTGAGATTGTAACAATTTCATGTTAATATTATAATTTACTCTAATATTTCAGATTTATCATCATTCTTTCTTATCATAGTCTATGGTATTCTTGTGTTATGTTTGTTGTTGTGTTTCCAGATTACATCCACCAAACTAAAGGTTGTGCATTAGTAAATAATCATAGCACGAGGAGTTCCCGGTGAAGAATTATCATAGTGTCGGATTGGTGATGACATTTTGGTTCCGTTGCCGGGACCATTCCTCGTTGGTGGATTTTCTAGAGAGATATTCCCACTTAGTCAAAAATCATTTGGAGGGTAACCTTGTTTTTACTGTGCATAGTAGTTACCATGGTAAAGTCATTTTTTCCGTGAATAGTATTTACCACAGTAAAGTCACTTTTTACCGTGAATAGTATTTACCGCAGTAAAGTCACTTTTTACCGTGAATAGTATTTACCGCAGTAACTTCACTTTTTACTGTGAATAGTGTTTACCACAGTAAAGTCAGTTTTTACCACAGTAAGTCAAGTTTTACCATAGTTTACCATGGTCATTTCTATTTTCTATTATAGTGATTTCAATTATTTGTGCACATAAGTCTTGTTGATTGTACTTGTGGGTTGGTATTTCACTATGGTTACTTTTGAAAATGGGAAGATTCTGTTTTTCAGCCCAATCTAATGAAGATGCTTCCTCTTTCATTCAAGATTTTAAACGATCTTGTATTTGTAATGGCCTTATAAGAAGGGAACAATGGACTGAATTTTTTCCTACCTTTTTGGATGGTTCGGCCCTTAGGTGGTTTGAAACACTAGGTGATAATGTGAAAAACTAATGGGATTTATTAACTGAAAATTTTCTTAAAGAATTTGGTGAACAATGAGAGATATGTAGATCTCATGATCGATATCACAAAGCTATCACAAGGAGAGAATGATAAGATAAGGGATTATCATGCTCGTGTTCTAGAGCTAAGGAGGAAGCTCGATGCCCGATCCGGAAGCAAGGATTAGCGGATGGGTTGATGAATGGCGTGGATAATCTCCTATGTAAGCACTTCATTCTTGGGATGAAGCCGAGAGATCGACAACGAGTGAAGTATGATCACCCAAACTACCATTGAACAAGCAAAGGATATTGCAACAAGGTAAGAAGAAAGCATGGAAGAGGAGCCCAAAGAAATTGTTGCTAAAGTAGAGCCTACACCAACACCTTTGGTCAGAATCCACAACCACTCTCGGTGAGCACAAATATTTCTCCTAGTACATCTACCGAGTATGAAGATCTGCTCAAAAGATGGGTGGAGTTAACTATTAATCTTCTTCAAGGAAAGGAATTTAGTTCTCGGGGAGGAGATAGAGGTCCAAAAAGAAATATTTCTGTTGTATGTTATGGTTGTTATAAAAGGGTCATTATAAGTATAATTGTCCTGATAGAGCTTCTACATCTAGTAAAGGAGATAATGATAAAGGAAAACACCTGTGAATTCCTTTGATGTAGTAAATAAGAGCATAAATAATGAAGTAGATGTGTTTGTAACAAAAAGAAAGAGAGAAAAAGATAATCAAGATGAAAATGATCCTAAGAAGATGAAAGGAGAAACTAGTAAGAAACATAGGAGAAGAAAGTTAGGTGTGCAAGATTTTCGATTTCACAGGGGCAAGGACCATACTCCATCTTGGAAGATCTATCCAAAAGGCCTGCAAATATTACATATGGTCAACTCTTGGCTATGTCTTCTGAGAAGATGTGGGAGCTGCGAAGTGGACTCAATGCTCGAAGAAGGAAGGAGGTTGAGGTCCCTATTTTGGAGGCGAGCGGATCCCTATGCTCCACAAGCTGAGGTATTATGTAATGGTATTTCAATTCATGATGTCTTAGTTGATGGACGTGCTGCAGTTAATGTAATGACCAAGTCTGTAATGAATATGTTGGGTTTAAAAATTGATTGCCCTTCAACACTTCTATTAAGGTCATTAAATAAGGGAAAAACTAAACCAAAAGGTGTAGTTTCAAATGTGGCAATATCAGTTATGGGTGTTGTATGTGTGGTAGACTTTCGGTGATGAAAAATGGTACTGCTTTAATTGCGTACCCAATGTTGATGGGAAGACCATGGCTAAGGAAGGTTCATGCAAGAAACTACCTGGAATGAAGGCTTCATGAAACTTGGACATGGTAGAGAGAGGGTGAAGATAAACGTGATCCCTCGGCATCATAAGGCGTAACTCGTGTGGATTCAAGTGATGAAACCGATGATTGGACATCCTCTGATTACTCTAGTACCAAAGAAGTGGACACTCGAAGATGAAGAAAGTGAGGTTGATGTTTCGATCATGGATATCCTTCCAATCACACGACTCATGACCCCATAAAATTATCTCAAGAAGAAGTTGATGATCATCTCCAACAAATAAATATTGGTGATCTTGTGATGGAGAATGAGAAGGAATCCTACCTCCGGCTCTTTCGAAGGTACATACACATATTCACTTTTGATTACAAGGAACTCCACAAGTAAGTTGGGTAGAACATTCTATTGAGTGGTAGATGGTGCTAAGCCTATAAAGTAAATGCCATATAGAATGAATCCTAATTTTTCCAAGACTAGAAAAGAAGAAATAGATAAGTTGCTTAATGCAGATTCATATTTCTTTGTGGAGAATTCATAATGGGTTTCTCCCATTGTGATCTCGATAAAAAAGAATGGGAAGCTACGCATTTGTGTTGATTACAGAAGCTCAATAAGATAACAAAGAAGGATCATTACACTCTTCCATTCTCGAGATCAGATCTTGACGAAGTAGGCTGGCTAGAGTGTTATAGTTTCTTTGATGGATATAGCGGATACAACCAAGTCCGTATAGTGGAGAAAGATCAGTTGAAGACCACGTTCACCACTCCTTGGGGAATGTTTTCTTATAGAGTTATGCCTTTTGGGTTGTGTAATGCTCGAAACGTTCTAGTGCTTGATGAATAGGGTGTTTGAACCCTACATTGGGAACTTTATCAGTAGTATTTACGGATAATTTTTACATCTATGGGAGCAAGTTGGACCACCTACACCAGATGGAGACAGCATTTCAAAGGTTAGATGAAGCACAAGCCTCACTAAACCCTACAAAGTGTGTCTTTGGATGTTCTAAAGGCATTTTGTTAGGGCATGTTATATCCAGAGATGGTATTGGTACCGATCACGATAAAGTTCAAAAATCAAAGATTTACCATTTCCTATGAATAGAAGTAAGTTGAGATCATTTTTAGGCCATGTGGGTTACTATAGAAGGTTCATCAAGAATTTCTCAAAGATTACACAGCCACTAACCCAGTTCTTGAAGAAGGATGTTACTTATGAACTAGGAAATAAGGTGCATGAAGCTTTTGGACAATCAAGGAAACCACAGTGTCTTCACTGTTTTAAAGAATCCAGTTGGAGTAAGCCATTCATTGTGTATACGATGCCTCGAGATACGATTAGGAAGTACTTTGAGCCAAAAGGATGAAAATGGGAATGAACATCCAATTTACTTTGGGAGCAGACAAATGAGCAGTGCTGAGGTAAATTATACTGTAACTAAAAAAGAGGCTCTAGCTATCATTTTTGCTATAAAGAAGTTTAGAAATTACTTGCTAGGGCAGAAATTTATAGTTGTAACAGATCATCAGGATCTAAAATATATTGTCAATAAGCCTAACCCATTAGGGAGGATAGCAAGATGGATAATTTTGCTACAAGAATTTGAATTTGATATTATAGATAGGCCAGGAAAGAAGCATGTCAATGTAGATGCACTCTCTCGAGCCTATGATGGTTTAGGATCATCTTGTGATGATGATGATTTTCCCGATGCAGCATTATTCTCCCTTGACACAATCCCTAGTGAATACATAGATATTTGGAATTATCTGAATGAATTCAAGTTTCCTAATGGTGCCAATGCAAAGACTAAGAGAAAGATTACTCAACCTAGTCATCCATATTCTATTCTACATGGAGTATTATTTTGAATAGGACACGATGGACATCTGAAGAGGGTCGTTAGATGTGATCAAGGGAAGGAGCTGCTAGAAGAATTCCACAATGGTACATGTGGAGGGTACTTCTCTGGATAACTTACGGTAAGAAAGGATCTTGGATGTAGGCTATCACCGGCCCACTCTTTTTAAAGATTGTTATAATTATTGTAAGACATGTGATATTTGTCAAACACATGGTAACCGTAAGACTTCATCACTCCATTATGCCCTATTCTTCCACTTGGTCCCTTTAAAAGTGGGGAATAGACATTGTAGGTCCACTTCCAACTACCTCATGCCAAAATAAGTATATTGTAGTTGCCATAGATTATTTAACTAAGTGGGTTGAAGCTAGGCCATTGAAAACAACTTCCATGGATGAAGTGGCAAGGTTCATATATGAACGTATTGTCACCAAATTTGGTTGTCTATTAGAAATTGTAATGATCAAGGAAGCCACTTCATTAATGAGGTGGTAGAAGCCCAAGTCAATAAGTTTTCTATTAAGCACGGGGCAAGGCAAACATACAATCCAAGCATAAATGGATAGGTGGAACGAACAAATTTTGTGTTGTGTCAAATTCTAGCAAAAGATACAGCCTTGCAGGTACATAAATGGGATAAGAGGATTCATGCATCATTTTGGGCATATAGGGAAACATCAAAGTCAACAACAGGATACTCCCCATTTCAGTTGGCTTATGGCATTGATCCAGTTCTTCCTATTGAGTTTGATATTCCCATGGTCAGAGTTACGGAAAATGAAAGGATGGATGAAAGTGATTCAGTAAAAGAAAGGTTGGTACATCTTCATTTGCTAGAGGAAATGAGGGAAATAGCTAAGGATACAAGCTATAAAAAGAAAATGAAGCGAGAAGAATACTTTGATCAAAATATTCGTTGGTCTCTATTTCATGTGAATGACTTGGTTCTAGTATATGATTCCAGATACAAAAAAAGAAGACAAAGAAAATTTCTTCCAAAATGGATGGGGCCCTACAAAATAGCAGCTGTGCATGAAAATGGTACATATCGACCGAGGAATTGGATGGCACTCCCATTACGAAATGGGTCAACCATGACAAGTTGAAGATTTTCCAAGCACCAGAATAGTCTACTCTGAGGACGGAGTAGAAGCTAGGAAGGGGGAAGATGTTGACACTAAAATTTTCCTCCGTAATTTCTATTTCATTAATGTATGTATTAGGAATAGGATGTTGTTAAGTATAATTAGTAGCGTCCGATAGAAGAGAACAGCGCTTCGATGCAATGACACGCCAATAATGTATAAGTACGATAATAGTCAAAAGTACAATAGGAATGTTGTGGTAAAAAGTAAATATTTGTAAATGTAAGTGGTCCGGTAATGTTAAAATGTCAAAGTTTGGGTAAGTAGAGAAGTAGGGTCTACATGATTAGGAATTAGAAATATTATATTGGTAATAAGGACAAGGAGTGAGGTCATAAATATTTTGTGTATTTTATTTGTAAAAAGTCTAAAAATGTGGAACCCATGTGAAATGATAAGGTTTATCTTATCTTAAAAGATAAGCTTACATGTACAGATAAGAGTTAAGGTATGGAATATGATTCTTGAGTAGATTTCTTATCCTATCTTAGAGATAAGATGGATAAGCCTGGAAGTTCTATAAATAAAGAGGCCACCCCCTCATTTAGCATAGAAGGAAGTAGTGAGAAATATTGTATGAAGTGTGTAAAGGAAGCCATCAGTTTAAAGGTGTGTTGAAGAAGCCATTAAGAGGTGTAATTGTAAAGTTTCTCCCATAGTCTTGGTGAAAGGCAAGTGAAGTCAATAACACTTGAAGTACCTCATGGGTGAGATTGTAACAATTTCATGTTAATATTATAATTTACTCTGATATTTCAGATTTATCATCATTCCTTCTTATCATAGTCTATGGTATTCTTGTGTTATGTTTGTTGTTGTGTTTCCAGATTACATCCACCAAACTAAAAGTTGTGAATTAGTAAATAATCATAGCGAGAGTTCCCGGTGAAGAATTATCATAGTGTCGGAATGGTGATGACAATTTCTAGATGGAGTTTTTTTTTGTGAGCTCGCCATGATTTTTAAGGTAAGCAAGGTTTCACTTTTTACAATATTCACATTCGTATTTTTGTAATCATGGGTTTGTTTGAAACTTCACAATTTTTATGAAGGAATATGAATTTGCTCCTTTGTTAGAAGAAAAATTGGTATCTTCACATATCTAATTTAGAAGAAAACTTTGAAAAAAAAAAAAAAATTCCTACATGGAAAAGAATAAAGAACAATTCTTTTATCTCTTTTCCTAATAAGACCATGCACTCTACTTTCTCATTGTTGCACATGAATGAAAGAATGAAAAACAAGAATATATACTTGTTTATAACAACTCGAACTTAGTTTCCTTTCACTTTTGTTTCTATAATGTGATTTTCCTTCATTCATTGAACAACTTATTCATTATTCTTGAAAAAAATGAAGTACTCTTAAATGATGTATACATGGCTACTAAATGCATGATACTCTATTCCGATTTTTAATATGTTTGTTGACATCTTGTTGTAATACTTTACATGCACAAACTTATAAAGGAAATTGTAATCATACTCTACAACTTTTCCCCGTAGATGCATTATTTAAGAGTACAGAGACAAAAGTTTTCTTCATCCAAGACTTTCTTTTATGAAAATCCTTAAATAGTTATAGAATACAAATGCATTTGAAGATTCAAATCCTAGAATAGTTAGGATATATTGGGCTCTAAAAGAAATTTGTTTCCCTCTTCTACATGTGCACTAGAGTAGCAGATGGAGAGAGTGGGAGGAGCAAAGAAAAGGGGGTTTGTTTCTGCAAGGACAAAGCCCCTTTTCTTCTTTGTATTTTTAGTTTCTAGTTTATTTTCACTCTATCACTTAGAAAGCTAAACCCAATGGCTTGTGTGGGATCTTGTATAAACTTCCTTATGAGTATAAGAAATTATTTCTATAATTAATTGTCTAATGTTTTTATTCTTTATAATGCTCTTAATCTCCATAATTGGATGAAAATCAGAAAATTAATTGCTTAGAATACTTGCATATAATTATAAGGAACTTAATAATAAACTATTTGTGCCTTTTTTTTTATCACTTGAACTAAAAAACTAAAATAATGAATGAATGATCAATATTGAAACTGCAACTTGTTTCCAAACTTAACAATTTGGCACTTTGAAACTTGTTTCTCTATGTTAGGTTAATTAATTATGCATAATATAAATTGATTATTTAATTAATTTTATTAATTAAATAATGTTGTTATATGGTTATATTATAAACCATATTATTGTTGTATTTTGTTATATGGTTTTATCAACCATATTTGTCTTTTATTTTCACATGTATAATTGTTATAATTGTTATAACAATTATGTGCTTCCTGGATGTAATATTGGAAGCAGTTGTGAGTTTAGTTTTACCTATGCAACCTATTTCTTTGTCTGCACATGGTTGTTCAATTCCTATAAGAATTGCAGCACTCCATTGTATTTTTGGTTGATTGAGATTAATAATATTTATCAGGCTTCCGCCCTTGTTTCTCAATTTACATTTGGTTTCAGAGCAGGTTGAAGGATATTGGAGGATTGTAACAGTTTGAGGAGCATTGGAGAAGCTTGTGCAAGCAAAAGAGAGCTAGAGTTGCCTCTGCAACTTCCCAACCCCATCCCCTATAATACCACCATCAAATTCCTCAAAACTACCATCAAATTCCTCAAAACCACCTTTATTCATTGTAATTAAGGTTGAGGAGGATAGAATTCACCAAGGAAGAGATTACAAGCTCAAAGGAAGGAAGAAAAATGATCTAAGGTGCCATACACACTCAAAACCGCCTTCATTCTCACCAAAACTACCTGTCATTTTTTCTCTTTGCTAGAATTTTTGTTCAAAACCACCTTTCCAAAACCATGGTTTTTTGAAGAGGTATGGTTTTACAGTTTGGAAGTGTTTAATTACATTTTGCTCTTTACATATACTTGTTTAGCTTAGCTGCCCAAGTGGCTAGCATAACTTTTGTAAGACACTTCCCATCAAGAGAGGTCAAGGGGTCAAATCCCCTCCCTCACCCACTACCAAATTTGGTGGAAAATTTAGTGGAACTCGCTAACTTTAGCGATAAATTCAAATTTAGTTATAACTAACTAAATTTAGCGAGAAAAACCCTATTTTAGGGAAAAACTTTTTTTTTTTTCCACTCTACATATTTTTACATTCTGAGCACATTTTTCCAAAGGAGGGCTACCTAAAAACTTCATTTTGAGCTATTTTTTTATGGTTTTTTGCTCAGCAAGCCGTATTGGGCTCCACAGGCCACTTTAGGTTCTAGGAAAAAAAAAAATTGTCTACCATTCAATTTTTCCAAATTTTTGAATGTAATTACATGCTGCAATATATTGTACTAATTTGTAGGTTACCATAAGTCAACTAAAAACTTTGTAAATGATCAAAACTGGCAGAATTGTAATCAAAAATAGTAAAAAAATTGGTTTTGTAACACTCACGAGATTATATATCTCATTTACAACATTCGGTATATATGGTGCCTGCGGGAAGCGCATATGGGTAAAGTTGTCACAACTACTACTACACTTAATGCCTAATATAGTTGCAATAACATCGTTTGGGCATCAACCTTTTAAATCGACGGGGAGTAATAAGGTCATAGTGCACACACAATGAGTCATCCCATCTGTCTATGAATGATTGCATGACATAAATCTAGACTAAGAAATTATCCAAGTATATAGCAAAGTTACGCACACATATGAGGATATTTCTTTGAGCCGATGTCAATAACCACACAGACCCCTTTCAGTATTGTCTTGGTACCATGTATTGAATTCTTTCATGTATGTTAATGTCTCTTTCACGTACTGTTGGGTATATAGAAAGGGTGAGCTTATTCCATGTACTTTCGGATATATTGGAAGGGCACGTATATAGAAAGGTTCAGTATATCGAATGATAGTATATAGATTGGGAGACCTTATACCTGGAGTGATAAGATCCAAACCACTCGTAGTGATTTCTGTAAAATGGGCACCAATGCCCCTAAATTTTAAATTTTTCTTCCGATTCACAATTACTCGGAGAAACAACTATGTTGCATGGAAGAAAAAAATTAAGACACAACTTGAGTTTGAAGAAATCTGGCCTATTGTGATTGGTACTCTGACCAGATCAACTACTGATACAACACAACAATGGTAGTTTGATAAAGCATATCAGAAGGCCAAACTCATCATCTTGTTTAGAGTGTCCGACGATGTGCAACCCCACATTTGAGATGCCAAAATAGCCAAAGAAGCGTGGGATAAGTTGAGAACATAGTATACAAGGCCAAGAACAAGAATGTTATACTTGAATTTACAGAGTCAATTACACACATTGAAGTTCAAGCAAAATGAAAAAATAGAAGCTTTCTTAAGAAGAGTTGTAAAATTGAGGGCTTCACTTCTAGCCCTAGGAGAAGCGAGTCAAAGATGATGATCTCATTCCCATTTTTCTGAGAGCACTCCCTTCTTCATACCATATTTTTGTAACAACACTAAACTTGTCAAATACGATAGTTAGTTTTGAAAAATTGGTAAACTTACTGCAACAAGAGGAAGCAATGCACAATAAGGATGATGAAGAAGAGTAGGCACTTTCTTCACATCAAAAATGGAAAGGAAAAGGTAAAGGAAAACCTAATTCCTATCAAAAGTCCCAAAATCAAAATCAGAATCAAGGGGACAGACAATAGAAGAAGCAATGTCCTATCTATAAAAGAGGACATGACCTACAAGATTGTTGGTATAATACTTATAAGAAAGGTTCATCTAGTAACTTTGGACCTCAACAACAATAGTCTTACAAGGGACATTCTAACCACAATCATGGGTAGAAAAAGGGGAACTAGAAAAGAAGACCCCATCAGCAAGGAAATATTGCTGAGCAACAAGAACAGTCAAATAATGAAGACTACTTGTTCACTTGCTTGATCAAGTGAACCATCCACGTCATCTAGTGATGTTTGGTTTATTTATTTGAGGGCCACTCAACACATGACTGACCACAGAGAATGGTTTATTTTAATGAGGTACATGCCATCGAAAAATCATGCTTCGTTGGGAGATGATTCTTCATATACGATTCGGGATTGGGAACATTTCTCTACCCCTTGGTTCACGTAAGTGTATACTTTCAAATGTCTTATATATTCCTAGGTTGACAAAGAATCTACTTTCATTTAGTCAACTCCTTGATCACAACCTAAAAATTGACTTTGATAGTCATTACAGCAAGAAAACATGTTTAATTCAAGATAAATCATGAGGCTCGAAAATAGTTGCAAAAGCCTCTAATGTGGGATACATGTTCCAACTTGATTTTTTGTTCACAGAGATGATCAAGAAATTCTAGCTAAGAACTCTACCTCAATATAGTTGTGGCATTGGAGACTTGGTCATGTAATTTTCAAGTATCTCAAGACACTTCACCAATGTAATATGGTACATGAGCTACCATCTCTTCGAAGGATACGATAAGTGTCCTCATTGTCTAGCAGAAAACAACAGAGCTTCATTCTAGAAGAGTACATATTGAGCTCATGGTCAACTTGATCTAGTTCATACCAATCTTTGTGGTCCGATGCAACCAAGTCATTCTAGATTTCAGTACTTCATGTTATGTGTTGATGATTATTCAAGGAAAATGTGGATTTTTGTCTTCGCAAGAAAAGTGAAGCTTTTGAAACTTTCAAGAAGTTCAAAGTAGTAGTTGAGAATGAAACTGGTCATCACATCAGAACTCTCCACTCAGTTGAGGGGGGAAATTCACCAGTAATGAGTTCAAATACTACCTACAAACTCACGGGATTCATTGACAAATGCCTCCTCCACACACACCACAAAAAAATGGTTTTGTTGAGAGAATAAATTGTACTATCATGGAAATGGTGCAATGCATGATCGATGACTCTAGACTTGCAAATAAATTCTGGCGAAGCGATAAAAATACATCAATGTATTTATTAAAAAGAGTGCCCATAGTTTCTCTTGATGGAGTAACACCACAAGAAGCATGGTCAAAATGGAAACCATATATTGCACACCTTAGAGTATTCATGTGCAAAGAAAGTATGCACATACCCAAGTCGAACAGAAAGAAATTGGACATGAATTCACGAAACTCATCTTCATTAGGTACAGTGAAGAGAATCTTGGGTATAGATTGATAGATCCTAAGAACAAAAAAGTCTACACCAAGAGAGATGTTGAGGTTTTGAGAAGAAGGAAGCAGAGTCTCCTCCTCCGGACTCACCGGATGTATATTTTTCTTTCATTGTAAAAATTGAAGCTGATGTTCCCTCGAAGATGAAAGTGACAATGATGGGATGATGGTGTTGATCAGATATAACAACGACCCATGGGAATAGTTCGGTGTATGCCCAAGTGGTATACTATACGAGATGCAAGAATGGATGTTGCACCAGATACATCCATCCTGGACCACGGACTCATGATAAAGAAAGAGAAGAAGTTAACTTTGCTTTGATGATTAGATTTATTGAATCCAATGAGCTTTCTACAATCCAAGAAGCCCTACGGTCAAAATCTTGGAAATATGCCATGGATTTTGAATATCAATCGAGTGATGAAGAATAACACTTGGCACTTGTCAATCTTCCACTAGAAAAGAAACCCATTGGATGTAAATGGATATTTAAAACAAAGTACAAAGCAGATGGGACAGTGGACAAGTATAAAGCGAGATTAGTAGCAAAGGTGTATGCACAAAAAGAAGGCATAAACATGAGGAGACATTTGTTCCCACATCTAAGATCAAAGTAATCGAATGATCTTTGCTCTAGCTTGCACAATTTGGCTAGAAATTCCATCAGATGGATGTAAAAAGTTCCTTCCTAAATGGAGATTTACAAGAAGAATTCTACATGACTCAACTTGAGGGATATGTAGTACCTAGTCAAGAATCAAAGGTATGCAGACTCAGAAATCTCTGTATGGCCTCAAACAGGCACCCCGAGCATGGTACATCAAGATTGATGAGCATCTTGTACAACATGGATTTGTTAGAAATCCATACGATCCCAATCTTTACCTCAAAAAGCAAGGGGGAGATTGTGATTTTTGTTGTCTATGTCGACAATCTATTCATCATTGGTAGTTCAATGAGGATGATCGATGCAATGAAGAAAGATCTTAATCGATCGTTTGACATGACCGATCTCGGGCTGATGCATTATTGTCTTGGATTGGAAGTATGGCAGAAAGAGAATCACATTTTGTTTCTCAGATGAAATATACCAAGACAATGCTTGAGAAATTTAGGATGATGGACTACACACCAATTGCTACACCCATGGAGAATAGATTCCAGTTATCTCATTCAGATCCATCTCCTGAGGTAATTTCCACTCTCTATCTGCAGTTGATTGGGAGTCTCATTTACCTGACCTACACTAGACCAGATATCAGCTTTGTAGCATGCTATCTATATAGGTTCATGCAAGAACCCAAAGTTTTCATTGGAAAGAAGAAAGGTGCATTTTGAGATATCTCAAAGGATCAATGGATCTTGTTCTAGAATACAATAAGAACGAAAATTTATTCTTAATCGGATATTCGGATTCAGATCATGTAGGAAATATTAATGATAGAAAATCCACTTTTGGCTTTGTATTCTTTATGGGATCTGGACCAATATCATGGGGAAGTAAGAAACAACACTTCATTTCTTTCTCTTCCACGAAGCCAAGTATCGTTCTGCAAGAGAAGTTATCTGTGAATCAATTTGGCTATGTCACATAGTAGAAGGACTTGGAATACCATAGGACAAACCAACCACCATGTATGTTGATAATGAAGGTGTTCTCAAACTTGTTCGCAATCCAGTTTTTCATGAGAGAACAAAGCACATTGAAGTACAAGTTCATTTCATACGCGAACATGTGTTGAAGCACAACATCCAGCTTCAATTTTGTCCAACAACTAAACAACGGGAAGATATCTTCACAAATTCACTTACACGTGACAAGTTTGAGTTGTTCAGAGAGTTCCTCTCCTCATCTCTTGAGACAATGCACAATTAAGGGGGAATGTTAGGTTAATTAATTATGCATAATATAAATTGATTATTTAATTAATTTTATTAATTAAATAATGTTGTTATATGGTTATATTATAAACCATATTATTGTTGTATTTTGTTATATGGTTTTATCAACCATATTTGTCTTTTATTTTCACATGTATAATTGTTATAATTGTTATAACAATTATGTGCTTCCCGGATGTAATATTGGAAGTAGTTGTGAGTTTAGTTTTACCTGTGCAACCTATTTCTTTATCTGCACATGGCTGTTCAATTCCTATAAGAATTGCAGCACTCCATTGTATTTTGGGTTGATTGAGTTTAATAATATTATCGGGATTCTGCCTTTTATTTCTAAATTTACACTCTACTTGTTCTAGCATGTCTATTTCTGATGTATGATGGCATTCCCATCTTCATTAGGACCTACTAAATAGTTAAAAAGGGCTAATGTAAAATTTTGGTGAATATGAAAAAATTGAATGACATCTTATATGCGGAATGGGCACTTTGAAACTTGATTCCTATCTTCTTCCATGATTTCTCATTTTCCCATTTTTTTGAAAACAAGGAATTTTTAAAAGTTTCATACTCCCCTCCACTAAGGAAACCAAAATGGTCAACATTTCCATTTATTAGGAATTTACAAATTATTTGGCTTTGTAAATAAAAGAAATGTGTGTGTGTGTGTGTGTGTGTGTGTGTGTGTGTGTGTGTGTGTGTGTGTGTGTGTGTGTGTGTGTGTGTGTGTGTGTGTGTGTGTGTGTGTGTGTGTGTGTGTGTGTGTGTGTGTGTGTGTGTATGTGTGTGTTGAAAAATAATATTAAGATACCTTAATCCAATTAATCTGAATAGCACATCTATATATATAATGTATATGTTTAATACATTTATACTAGAATGAATAATGAAAGGTGAATCTTGTTTGTCCTTGATATCATAATAAGATATACTATTAGCTAAATCATATCAATAAATCGAATGAATTTACAATTTTATGTGTGTGTGTACATATAAGTTTTTTTCATGTAATACACATTTGCATATAGGACATCAGATCCAAGATTTCTCCTACCAATGCACATATGGGAGAAATCTTACACACACATGCACAATTATATGTTTCCTTTACACGTATTTATCTTTGTATTCCTTGATTATGTTTTTTTTAATAATATATATAGAAACAAAAACTCAAGAAGAATTGTTCTTGCTTCTTTGATATGGCCACCAATGTGGGTGGATGGTCAATGGCACTGGTTACACACCCTCCCTCAAAAATCTTAACATAGCCACCATAACTTTGTGTGGGTGGCATGGCTCTTCTCATACCCGAATGTGTGGCCATCCACTCCTCCCCTTACACCAATCATAGCCACCCATAAACCCTAGGGAAACTCGCCCATGAAAAAATAGAAACCCGCAAAATATATGTATAATATTGAACTCTCATCCATGGCCTCCCATATAAAAAGAACATTCAATCAAAACACAACAATTGACCTACATATAACCTATAATCTCCTTCATCATGGGGTTGACCTAGGGGAGGAGAACAAATGAAACTTTAAAAACACAAACTAAAAAGATATAAATCTTCAAAATTATTTTAGGGGTTTTCTAGGTCAATAAATATCCTAGAGCCAATAGATCTATTTAATCCTAGGGCCAAAAATTCATCCTCTTACCTTAGCTTTTGGTGGTCATGTTTTAAGTGAAATGTAGGAAAATAATTAAAATTTGAACCTTATGGAATTTATATAAAAATTAATGGATTTGGTTAGTTTTGCATACTTGGGAAATTGTTAGGCATGGGATTCATTCAATTGGGCATAATTAAATCCCATGACCCTTTTTCAATTTCAATTTTATAAAAATATAATAATAATAAAATTAAATATACTAAAATAAGATGGGGTCAATAAATCGAATAAATAAGTTATAATGAATTAAGTTATACTAGATAAAAATACCTTAGCAAGTGTACCCCACTTTTACCTTTGTTTACCATTATGACACGGTAAGCTAGGTTCAATTCTGCAAAGCAAATTTTATATGAACCTTTTTTTGTTGCGAACCAAATTGTCGATTTCCTCATCCTGAAACTCTAGACATTCTTACAATCCATTAATACTAATGACCTTTTAACCATGAGTGTATTTTGCATAAACAATTAATGAATTAAATAATTTTCGACCGATGATTTTTTAGATTAAGACAAAAAATTACACAAAATTTAGGATTCCCTTCCAACATTTTATCTTGGTTTTCATTGGTGTATAAAGTTCATCATTACGGTTAGTATTAGAGCTCAGTTTTACAACACCAGATGCTCTAGGGATTTGAAAAATCAATTTAATGATGGTGAAATTAGTAAACTTAACCCATTTAACCATTTTGGCTATAACACGTAAGATTATGAACTTCCCTTTCCTTCACTCGAAGGATGCATGGACTTGGTATGAGGCATCGATTCATCAAGAATTTGGGTCATATGTCACCTACTCCAAATCTACGTGTTGTAGAGTTAGGACCACAAATATTAGAAACATTACAGAAAATGATGGGATTTTTATAGCAACGTCTTCCGCACATTAATATCTAGTAAAGGAGGTTACTCATCTAGGAGAGGATACACAGCTAGTTGAGGCTACACACTTGAGGTAGCATCAACAAGACTCACTGAGTTGAGAAAGGTCCAGATGATGTATGTCCAGGTTCATTTTGAGAGAGTTTCATCTCTTCTTTGGAGTTACTCTCACACAAAGCATTGAGGACCACTCGAGGCAAGATAACCACATTCACCTAATAAAGAGATGGTTAAGCACCATTGACATGATCATGACATGAGAAGTGTTATCATATACCTTCTCCTATTATAGTGACACATTTACAAAGGCAATAATGATGGGTTTAAGCCGGATCATGGCTCCTATGTCTTGATAGTTGCTTTGGGCTTCACCCATATGAAATAAACATCAAGGCTATAATTTATATTCACCTTCTTTGTGATGCAATAGGTGTATGGTGGAGGAACAAGGAGCAAAAGCTCCATCTGACTCAATATTCGATGACATGGGAGATGTTCGAGAAGCATTTTAAAGCTTGGTACATGTCTGAAAACTTTGTTTTGAAGATGATAGATGATTTTCACTACCTTTTTTGGGCTCGAGTACAAAGTGGCACAAATATGAGTCAAACTTCTTGGATCTTTTGTAGTGTATTGACTACATTCGGGATGAGAAACTACAGTGAAAATTTTCATCGGTGGCTTGAATGCAAATCTAGCTTGGTGCAAATAGGAAGTTGTCTCCTCTAACTTTGGAAAAGGTGGTGGATAAATCCTACTTGGTATAAGAGAAGAGGGCAAGGCCCAAGAGTACTTGAGATAGGACTAGGAATAGGATATTAGAGTGGGTACATAATTTCTAGGAGTAGAGGACATGAGGTGCAACCCCACCACCTAGAGGAGGATTTATGCCTCCATAGTTATCTTTGAGACCCCCACTTCATATTCAAAGCAGCATTCACATCTCCATACACATCAGCAACAAAGGTCTAAACCCACAAAGGATATGCAGAGAGGAAGAGTCTTAGGTGGATATGGTTTTGGTAGGGACAAGATACATGGAATACCCGTACAAAATAGTATGTCGAGCCGAGATCAGCCGATTTAGTACACCAGAGCACGAGATGGGATCCCCACGTAGAGAGAGTCACTAGGGTGTTATACTTTTGGGTCCCATGATAACTATTCTCATTTTTTTACATAACCCACCATCATTAATATGCGAGAGGGCCCCTATTTTAGAAAGACAATAGCAAATTTGGGATGAGCTCATCATGTCTATGTAGTAGTGGATAACCGTCATGCCAAGAATTAAGACACGGTTATCAAGACTACATGTATTATCGGGGTTATTTTTGTCTCGTTATTATTTTAATTTGTAGCATCGATTCCTTTATATCACCATACTAGTGGACCGGTGTGGGAAAGTGGAACTATTAGGCATCCGGATAGTTGGCATGTTAAGTTGGCCTCTAGGCTAAACTCATAGTGGACACCTACATGGAGATTTGTGTACTTGATTTGGGGTATTCTCCACTATCTTGGACCTCCAGTGTTACCTTTAGGATCTTATGAGGTTTTTTTGGGCATGGATTGGCTTAATTATCATCGGGACAAAGTAGACTATAGAAGTAAGATCATTGAGTGTCAAGATGACCTTGGGAATGTTGTTGTGATTTCATGAATGCAGAGGCCCATCTCTTTATTAATGTTCTCCACTAAGAAACTCAAACGGAGCATGTACAAGGGTTGTCAGATGTTTGCAATCATAATTAGATATTGATCTCGAGGAAATCCAAATAGTTCACCACTTGATAAGCATTCGTGTTAATTGAGTTTACAGATGTGTTTCCAAGCAAGCTTCTGGATTATCAACATGTAGAGAGGTGGATTTCACTATAGATTTGGTACTAGGGGAAACACCTATTTCTCAGGAACCTTATTGGATGATGACTCACAATTTCCATGAGCTCAAGATCCAGTTAGTAGGAATTGTTGGAGAAGGTTTTTGTCTTCCTAGTGTGTCACCTTTGGGACACCGATTACTTTTGTGAAGAAAGAGGATAGGTCCCTTCAACTTTGTGTTGATTTCAGATAGCTTAATAAGGTAATGGTGAAGAACCATTATCCACTTCCGAGGATTGACTTAGAGGAGGGGTGCCAAAGTATTCTCCATGATTGATCTTAAGTCAGGATACCACTAGTTGTGCATTGCAGATGCCTACATTCATAAAAAATATTTTTACACTTAGTATGGGCATTATGATTTCACTATATTACCTTTTAATTTGACTAATGCTCCAGTAATTTTCATGAGCCTCATGAATGGCATTTTCAAGAATTTTTTTGGACTAATTTTGTTTAGTGTTTCTTGATGACATATTTATTTACTCTCATTTTGAGGAGGAACATGAGGAACATTTCAAACAAGTGCTACATTTTTGAGAGATTTAAGACTTTTTGGGAACCTAGAGAAGTGCATTTTATTTTGGTATGAGATTAAATACTTGGGTCACATCATTTCTTGTGAGGATATCTCAATAGAACCCTCAAATATTTTTATCGTTCTTAATTATCCAACACCTACTTCAGTGATAGAAGTGAGGAGTTTTATGAGATTAATGGGCTACTACCACAAATTCATGTAGCACTTAACTAGGATTTCTCATCCCATCACTTCTCTTTAGCGTAAACAGGAGAAGAAATTTTTTTAGTAAGATAAATGTCAAAAAGATTTTTCATTACTCAAGGATCGATTGACAAAAACACTGCTTTTAGTAGTTTTTAGTTTTTACTTGATGCTTCCTTGGAGGGACTTGGAGCATTACTCATGTAAGAGTGATGTGTCATTGCATTTGAGTCATGTAAGCTCAAATATTATGAGCTTAAATACCATTTCCATCAGCTTGAGCTTATAGTAGTGGTTCATGCCTTAGTTTGTTAGAGGCACTTTCTTCTCGGTATGCCATTTGTCTTGAGGACTGACCATAGAAACTTGTAGCACATATTCTCATAGTCGAACCTCAATTTTTGTTAATAGTGTTGATAGATTTCTTATGGTAGTATGACATGGATATTTAGTATATTAATGGAAAGGAGAATTTTTTTGCATATTCATTGAGTATATGATTACATATAGTGGCGTTATGACTCTACGATCAAATATTTGGGGTAGGATACTTCAACACCTTCTGGGGATAAATTTAATCAGGGTAAAAAGCATATGATTTAGTCTTAGGGTTCTTTATATGGCAGATATGTAGGATGAATCTTAGAGGAAGATGGTTGTTTACATTTTCAAAGGTGCATCTATGTTTCGATGTAAGATATCTTCACAGTTTTATTCTTAAAGAGGCTCATCAAGCCCCATATGCATCCCATCTGGAGTGAATAACATACATGTTATTATTAAGTAATTATTTTATTGGCTAGGACTACATCGAGATATAGCAAACTTTGTAGCCTGTTTCCTTGAGTTCCATAGGGTCAAGGCAAAGCATTCTCATCCCACATGACTTTTGTATCCCCACAATATTCTTGAGTGGAAATGGAATTTCATTGTTGGTCTTCCCATGTCATCGTATCATCGTGATCGTTATCTTTTTCACAATAGACAATTTTACAAAAGTTTCTCATTTTTAACTAATCAAGGTCACTTACAATCCATTTTCATTGCCATAATATTTCTTGGGGATATTGTTAGGCTATATGGGATTCTCGAATCATTAATGATTGAGATACCATTTATACTTAACATTTCTAGACTTATTTTCAAACCACTCTAGGAACTCAAAACAATTTTAATTCAACTTACCTCCGAGAGACAAATGGTTAGACAGAGAGTTAATCAGTGCTTAAGGATATGTTATAGATTTATGTGATGGTTTAATAGAAGAAGTGTGGAGATTAATTTTATCTCATTGATTTTTCCTATAATAATAGTTGTCATGTCTCAATTGGTATTGCTCCTTACGAGCCTTGTATGGGCCACCTGCGGGGAGACCATTGATTTGGGATAGGTTAGACGATAGGGTTGTTTTTTAGTCAGACTTCCTTTAGGATATGAAGCATCATTTCATTCGATTAGGTAACGTCTTGATTAGGCACAAACATGCCAAAAGGTGTATGTAGACACAAAGAGGACCAAGCCCCACTTTACTATTAGTAACAAGGTATTCCTTAGGGTATGACCACACAAGATCCCAATCCATTATGGAAAGGTTTATAACATTTTACGTCACTTTTTGGAGCCATTTGATATATGGAAGGTCATTGGTTATGTTGCCTACCATTTATCCTTTACCGACAAGCCTATCTCAAGCCCAGGATGTATTTCATGTTTTAGTTTTACATAAGTATGTACCAAATGCTTATCTTGTATTTGATTGGTCAGCCTTAGAGATTGAGGGCAAAGACCATTAGAGACTAGAGCTTATGTGTATTCTAGAGCATAAGATATTGGTCCTTCAGGGGTGAGATCTAGACCATGATAGAGTACGTGGGACCGATATGATGAGACAACATTGCCTACTTGGGACAATGTGGCTCCATTACGGGACGATATCCCTACCTCTTCCAGTCACTTCTAAGAGGAAGTATAATTCTAGGGGAGGGGAATGTATTCCCCCATATTTTGATATTTTTCACGAGATTTTGACTCGTTTGAGTAGCTTGATTATTACATATGAGACATTATTATTTGATTTTGGTAGATTTTGATTTGTATTTGCTACAATTATTATCCTATGGTCTATGACATCATACTTGACAGGAAAATTTTGAGACACTATGATATTCATGACATTGGTTATTTCATTCTGATTAGATATGATGATATTATGATGTTTTAAATTTTATGGATTATGTTTCTATATGGTATTCACTAATGATCTTGACTTTGAGTTATACATTACGAATATTAGATCATGCTTATATGTATCATTGGTAGAATAGATGTTGTGAGATTTTATTTAGATGATATTACATATCATATTTCATTGGATTTATATAGATATTTTATCATGTGTCAAGAAGATTTGAGGTTGTCCTTGAGTGTGCAGGATTTGCATGTGGCACCACTTAGTGAATTTGGGACTCGATCGTAGTACTACAAAGGATGCCAAAATCATCATGTTGAAACCTTCTATCTCACCTCGTTCCTTTTTGGCCATTTATGTAATTAGGGAAATTTGGTTGGTTTTTGCATGTAATTTGATATATTTATTTGTTATATTTTCTAACTTTAAGTGCCATGGTAAAACTTGATTACTTCATTTCTCACCTAATTTGGATTTCCTAGTACTAATAAGGTCATTGTGGATTATTTTTGTTATGGGTTGTTATTGTGTCTTAAACTTGTTTAGGGATGTGTTGGGAGTTGCTAAGCAAGTTTGTGGCGACCACTCCTTACCTTGAATTCTCTCATTCAAACTCAAATCCCGAATTTAACATTTAAGGGCATTTTTGAAGGATTGTTTTTAAAGGAAAGGATCTTATTTTCCTCAAAATTGGGCCATGGGACCTAACTTATGGGTTGAGGCAGATTTTTTTAACCCAAAAATCCTCTTCCCCTTTCCCCCTCTCTCAAGTCACTATATAAATATCCTTTCCTTGTTTCACATGTGTGGATTTTGGATTTTTGTGGGTTTTGGAGGATAATTGGTATTTTGTTCCTCTTGTATTTATTGTTTTAAGGAGTGTGGAAAGTGACTTGGATGACATGGAGGATTTTCTTACTTGGAAGGGTGACACATGTCACCCTCCCATGGGATTTTGGGTTGGATATTTTTCCTATTTCTTGTTGGAATTTTTATTTTGGGGTTTTTGTGGAGAACTTTGGTGGGGGATTTGGGAGCTTGTAGAGAGAAAAGAAGCTAGGATCTTTTGGATTGAGCATTACGGATTGAGGTAGGTCTCACTCCATGTATTTTTATTTGGATAACTTGTTAAATGTGTGTTTGAAGGTTGATTTTTCAAGGTTTGATTTTGGAATTGGATTTGGGATCCTTGAGTATGTTTTGAGTTCTTGCTTTGGGTTGTAAATTTCATTTTGCTTTTCTGTAATCCTTCACTCCATTTCTATGTGTATTTGGAGTGGAAATTTAGAATGGGAAGAATATCTTATCTCCATGGATTCTTGGGGAATCCATGGATGTTTTCTTATCACTCCCTTCCTTGGTGGAAGTAGGAGGGATTCCCATTTGGTTTTGGAATCCCCTCCTATCCTTTTCAAGGAAGCTTGCAAGGCTTGAAAATCCTTGGCAAGGAGGAGACAAAGGAGGTATAAGGGTTTTGGGAGATGTTGATGATTTTGGAGGTTACTTGGACACTAATGTTATCATATATTCTTGGAACTATGTGACTCTTCTCCCCTCTTCCCCTTTCCCATTTTTTTCTGGTGTTTGGTGGTTTGAAATTTTGGTTAATATTTTTTTTTTCTTTTGGTTATCCTTGTTCTAGTGTTTTGAAAACCTTGTTTTTCCCTTGGAATTATTTGTAGCATGTTACACCTCTTTCCCATGGGCTTGGGGGAGGCTAGCATGCACTTCCTTTGGGAAGAAGGCATGTGATGATGCCTATAGGTTGGGAGGCATATTAGGCCTTTGTTTTGGTGGTGCTTGGAGTATGTTGAATGTGAAGATTGGAGCTATTGTGGACTTCTTTGGAGGGATGGATGAAAAGTTTTAGATTTCATCATGATGTTCCCCTTTTTGGGATCCTTTTACACTTTTATTTTAATTGTTTAATTGTATTGATAAGGGGTATTTTGGTTATGTTATTCTCTCTCTTGAGAGGAAAGTTGTAAGCTTGTAAACTAGTGGTTTTGGAGTTGTTTCCTCCTTTGTGTTAAATGGGAAAAGTATGTTATTTTCCTCCATTTTCTTGTAGTATTGTTTAGAATGTTCCATATTTTAGAACCATGGAATAAAATGTAAAAGATGAGTTTATTTTGAAGTATATTAAAATCAGTATTCTTAGTTATTGAAGTAGCATTTACGTATTCTAAAATCAATGAAAATAAATTCTTTTGTACTCCTTCCTTTTTCCAAATAATATTATTTGTATGGTGGGATTTATGAAATAGAAGAAGGAAATTTTTATTATTACAAAATCTTATCATATTATATACCAATATGAAAATGATATAAAGTAAAGTTAGCTTGATAATAGATGGGAGAAAGTTATTTTTATAGATATTGTATTTCATTTATTCCTCTTGTCTATAAGAAATCTATGAAATAATTTAATTATAAAAGTTCCTTTATAAAGTATGTGGTTGTGTAAATAAAATCAATAAATATATATATATACCAGAATGAATAATGAAAGGTGAATCTTGTTTGTGCTTGATAGCATAGTAAGATAGATTTTTAGCTAAATCTTATCAATAAATCCAATGAATTTACAATTTAATATGTGTGTGTGTGTGTGTGTGTGTTTTCATGTAATATATGTTTTCATTTAGGAAATTGTATCTAATATTACTCGTTCCATTGTGTATATGGGAGAAATATTACACACACAGATGTGTGTGTGTGTGTGTGTGCATTATTTTGTATAAACATAAATATACACAAAATTTGTTTCCTGTACACGTATTCAGCTTTGTATTCCTCCATTTTCTACATGTTTGGCAAGAGGTCGTGGATATGATATATATATATATATACAAAGACAATAAGAATTGTTCCTAGCTCTTTGATATGGCCACCAATTTTTGTGGAAAGGTCATGGTATGGCCTTTCATCCCTCCTCAAATCTCTTAACACAACCCCAAAACTCTATATAGGTGGCATGGATATTCCCACACCCAAATGCATGGCCATCCACTCCTCCCCTTACACCAATCACACCCACCCCTAAATCCATCAATCCACGCCTAAACCCTAGGGAAACTTTCCGCATAGAAAAATAGAAACTATGCAAAAATATATTTATATAGAATATTGAGCTCCCATCCATGGGTGCCCCTATAGAAAGAAAATGCAATCAATGCTTAAGTCGTGGCCTCCATATAACCTATAATCTCCTTCCCATGGGGTCAACCTACGGAAAGATAACAAAATGTAACTTTAAAAAAACAAATTAAAAAGATATAAAGCTTTAATCTGATTTTAGGGATTTTCTAGGTCAATAAAGATCCTAAGGCCAAGATCTATTTGATCTTAGGGCCAAAAATTCACCTTCTCCCCTTAGCTTTTAGTGGGAATATTTTAAGTGAAGTATAGGAAAATAATTAAAATTGGAACCTTATGGACTTTATAGAAAAATTAATGGCTTTGGTTATTTTCACGGAGTTGGGAAATGGTTGGGCATGGGATTCATTTGGTTAGGCTAAATGGAATCCCATGACCCTTTTTCAATTTCAAGTTTAGAAAAAAATATAATAATAATCAAATTAAATATACTAAAATAAGATGGGGTCAATAAATTGAATAAATAAGTTATAATGGATTAAGTTGTAGTAGATAAAAATACCTTAGCAAGTTTACCTCTCTTTCACCATTTTTACCATTATGACATGATAAGATAGGTTCAATTCTACTGCAAATTTTTATAGGAATGAAATAAGAACCTTGTTGTTCTTGCCATTGAAGTTTTGGTCATGTCATCGTAGAAACTCGACCACTCTTACAACCCATTAATACTTATGACTTTTTCACCATGAGTGCATTTTGGATAAATATTTAATGAACTAAATAAGGTTGCGACATAGGAATTTTAAAGTTTAACAAAAACAATTCCCTCAAAATTTGGGCTTCCTTCCAATGTTTTATCTAGGTTTTCATTGGTGTAAAATTTGGGGCATTACATCACACTACTCTCATGCAAGCATCCCTACATATTATACATATACTTTTATTTCATTATATGATACTTTACACCTTCCTTGTCTCACTTGAATCCATACATAGTGTATATTTCTACCTATTATATCAATGGGAATAACACATGTTTTTTGCGTGATAACTTATCTTGTTATCACTATTATTACTGTGATTATTTTCTACACTCTATTTATGTCATTATCACTACCTATTTGTGTGTATTCGTTCCTTGATTAATTACTACAAAGATTCAATCACTTTTTTTCTCCAATGATTGTTTGACTATTTCTCTATATGGCCTAAGGGTCATGCTTGTCTTGTGACATCATGGGTCACCGGGTTTGTGGCTTCTTGTATATTTTACATGCAAACACTTGTTTCTCTTAATGTGGAACATTTCACCTTCTACTATGATTTTTTTATGATATCATGGGTGTCTTATGTTTATAGATTTATGCCTATATATGACCGTGCCTCTATATGTTATTTCTTACTTGATTGTACACTAGTGTTTCTATTAGTTTATTTTGTATCTTACTCTAATCATTGTGTTACTATTTTCTATTATGGATAATAACATATACTCTATGTATATTATATACTTGTTTTACTGATGGAGCTGCAACATGATTTCTATTTTTATCTATTGTTACTAGTTTCTTTACACATGTATACTCACTTGTTTCTTGTTTCATGTTAGTATTTATTTGTACCATGGTTTTCATAATGCATAACCCCTTTTGTAGGTACAAGTAATTAATAGTTACTACTTCATCCTTCTATGTGATCCTACATAGATTATCAGTCATATCACACATGGGTTCACATATGTTCTTTTGATCCTCGTGCTCAATTTTTATGACATGTGCCTAAAAAGTGAGATAATTAAATAGTTTATTTATATAACTACTAAAATATAACGGGATACATGAACATATTTTCATTGGGCTTATATCCTTAGAAATGATCTGAGATAATGAAATGTGGTAGAATCCAAGTAAGATCAAAATTATATAGTACATTCAAGATCACGGTATAATCTTGATGATTTCATCTATTCTAAGAGAGGGTATTTTAATTAAAGTTTCCAATTTTTATAGATTATATCATTTATACACATGATTTATACACAATTATAGATATAGATGACATAATTTAGAGAAATTTTCAAGGGCGAGAGTACCTCATTACTTATCAATGATATTATTCATATTCAGCTCTGAAAATAAGTTTGGGGGCATGGGCCTTTTTATCCCCTTCAATATAAAAAATATAAATAACTTGTTTAACCATGTAACGCTTTATAGTGGCATGAAATTTCCATTCCTTCCAATGTCTATTTTTCATTTTCAAAAAAACTAGGCTTAGATCATACGTAGTAATGCGGTTTATGGGTTTAGGGAAAGCATCAATGGAACATTGTGTTCTTTATAAACTACTATTTCCTCTTCTCTCACCATATTCCCAAATATGGAAAGTTTCGATGAAAAACTATAAGATTTTTAGAATCCATTTCCTTCTCTCTCCATAAATTCTAAAATGGGGAAGGTTTTCGAATTACGTGGATTCTTTGTAGTATAAATCCTTCCTCTTCTCTATTATCACCTTTGGCATGACATTGAGGAGTAATCACACCCAATCTGTAAAATCTCCACAATTAAATTCTAATTCTACAAAACATGGAAATAATGGGAGATCCTCCTCCACAAAACAAAAAGATGTATTCCTTTAATATTTTGCATATCCTTTCAATAATTTTTGCAATGTTCAAAGCTATAAGAATGATCTATAGTATAGTTAAATTTCATTTTATATCATAGACTATGAGTACACTATGGTGTAGGTTTTATCATGGATCATATCAACACCAAAACACTAAGAAGTACCTTCGAGTGAACAAAAAGTGTGTGTGCATACTCAAGTAATTTTTTCTTTTAAGAATGAAATTTTCAATTATACACTTTAATTGGAGAAAAATGTAGGTACTAAGTTTTTATAGATGTTTTAGCTAACGTGAGTAAGATCTAATTGAAGCATTGGAAAATTTTCATATATCCTCTACACTATCAAATATCTCACATACCAACCATGTATGTACACTCTACTGAACTACATCACCGACTATTCACCATTGACATCTCTTTTGATAGCTTAATCTAGGATCTAGTTGAGTCTCAAGTTTATTTTGATATGTTTGAATAGCTTATAATTTGATCAATATAATTCATTAGTTTTGAATAAAAATTATTTATTCTATCAAGGTGATGATTAAGTTTCATTAGCTATTCATACGTAAAATCTGTTTCTTTTTTAGAACTTAAATTTAGTAAATATAATTGTAATTAAGTTATTAAAAATCCAATATAATCAATTTCGTATAGAGGTTATTCCATTGTACATATTTATTTATATATTGATTTTATTAGAGAATCATGTTTTATATGTCAAAATATTCAAATTCAAACATGTACCTATTTATAATGGTGGAATTTTTGGACAAACCCAATGTCCAATTATCACAATATGATGAGGATAATTTTTCCATGAATAATGACATACAATTGAGTTTCACGATCCATCTAGATATTTGAGATAAGTAACTCGAGAGGATGGAAGCGATGGAGGAAGGATCTCAAATAGCTATCTCTTGTTATCTTCTAACGACGTGCCTAAAGGATATTTGGTAGGAGTGTTTTTAGTGTGATTTATTTTCATTATGTTTAATTTTCATTTTCCTTTGTTTATATTTCATATTGTGTTAGTTTGTTGAAAAAAACCTTTGTTGACATATGGGGAAAGAATCATATTCAACAAATCGCTCATGGGGGTAGGAGAATATTTTGAGGTAGCTCAATATGGATTGTTGTCTACATAGTGAGAGTGCTCTAGGAAAGTTTGAGAATCTGCAAGATTCATAATTTAGGGTTTGGGGAAATGTGTATGGAAACAGATCATAATGGATATTTCCTCACCACTATGCCTTTATGAGGGTAAAGAGACAACTTGATGGAGCATACCTAGTCTAATAAATGCTTTTATGGAGTAACATTTTCAAGATGTGTTTCTCTTCTCACGATGTTCAATGGGGGAATGTGAAGAAATCTTAGTATGAAAAACACATATTAATATTGTGCGGTTTAGTAGTATTTTGTAATGTGAGGTGTGAGAGAGTAATTGAAATGTTAATTAAACTATCACATATTAGATTTAACATGTTAGATTGTTTAAGTAAAATTCCAAAAAATTGAGCTCATGCCCTCTAAAAGTGTTCAAGTAAAGTTGGAAGTCCAAAAGATAAGAAATTCATGCTTTGAAATTGTTTAAACTCTCCGGTCTGCACGTTTTGATAAATTTTTCATTTTCCTATCACTGGACTGTGAAAACTTTATTGTTTTCCTCATTTGAATGAAATTATCAATCTTTCCTATGGCCATGGATTTTCGAACCTTGTATTGTTTTCAATTCCTTGGTTCGTAAAAAGAAATTTAAAATCGGGCATGAAATGGTGGAGTTTTCTTCTTCTCTACATTTTTTCACAAATCGTGAATGATGGGCGTTTTCTTCCCCATCAAAATTTGGCTGCATTATCCATGGGTAAGTGGACATATCTAATTGGAAGTGGGTCAGTGGAGAACTTTGAGGTTTTTGAGCCTCTTTGTAAAAAGGCTAAAAGTCATAAAGTGACCCACAGCCCTACCCACGCCAAGGAAAAAAGTCAAATATTAAGCCCACATCAAAAGTGTCAAAGTGGGGAGGTGGGCGAGGAGCAATTTGTGTTTTTGAGCCCGCATTGAAAAAAGGTAAAATTATAAAAGTGACCCACGACTCTGTCTCCACTCAAGTGAAGCCATGTGTCAGGCTTATATCAAAAGCGGAAGGGCGGACCAAAAATGTAAAAAATGCCAAATCTCTATAAAGTCACAAAATGCAAAAGGCATCCTCCACACCCGCTCTAGTAAATTTCTCCCACATGGATGGCTCTAGTTTAAAGTTTCAAAGGAAAGATGAATAGTTCAAATTCAAAGTTACAAAATGAGTGTAATGGTTGCATTATGAAAAGTCTAGTTTTTCTACCATTGGTGTTTCTTCGTGAATCAAGAATCTAAATGGATGTGAATGATTGAAAAGATTGTAAATTATTTCTTGCTAACAAAGAAGAAGTTGTAACCATTTCTTGTAGATATTTAATGGCTTCTTCACGCCATTGTAAAGGGTTGGTGATTGATCTTGTAAACTCAAGAGTATATTGTACTTTGAGAGAACAAAGGAGATAGCCATTTTCTTCCATTTCCCCCTTTCTCAATTTCCTCCATTTCTCCACTATGTACAATTTTTGTTTAAGCATCAATACAAGAAGAAGGATTTTTAGCTTTCTTTGATGAGGATATTTTAGAAACTTTGAGTTTGCAATCTTATCTCGTCTTGTTGCCATTTGTAGGGTTGTTTCTTCTCATAAATGCATGTGTTGAAGTTTCTAACTAATGTGTGCATGAATCTGATTTTCTACCTACAACATTAGTTCTCCTACCTCTTTTCTCACTCCCCTTTCCCACCTTCATAGAAAATTCCCCCTTGTAGATAAGCTGCATTTTCCATGAGGGTCGATGGAGTGCCCTGTTGATCCCCAGGCCAAAAGGCCACCATAGAAATCCATGCTTTCTCGAGCATGCATACATATCTGGCATTGCACCAGGTTAAGTAGAGGGACTTATATTCCTAGAGTGTTGGCTAGGAATTCACAAATTTTCCACCCAAAAAATTTCCTCGCCAAAATTTTTTAGCGCCCACCATGGGGCAAATTTAGTAAATCTGCACACTTTGAATGCGACCATGAAGGTTAGAAAATTCAAAATTAAAAAAGAAAAATTTATGGAATTTGAATGGCTATATGAGCCACATGGATTCAAATCATGGCTATTTCTAGGAAACCCTCTGTTGAAAGACCCAAATTTCTCTTCCACATCCAAGAAGACGTTGCTTCATATTTGAGGGAAGCTATCTAGCATAATAGACAAAGTGTCAATCACTACTTCATTGCCACAAGAATTCTGGACCTTGAAGAAGAACACGTTTGCTGAATTGGAGAGGCAAAGACAAATTCCAGCACCACAAAGAAGAGCATAGATTTTCAAGCTGGTGGATAGAAGATACACCCAGAAATAGAGACAAGGAGGAAAAATGATCCCATTTTTGAGGAACTTCAAAGGAGACAAGAGCTACTCGGAATCCAAGAGGCTTCCTTTTCAAGCAACCGGTCATGTTGGGAACCTGAGTGTTGCCAATCCTTTGGATGGTGAATTTCCATACATCAATAAGAACCTTGAAGATTTCACGACGTGAGATTGAAGAAGAAGAAGCTAGAGAAAGAGAGGTGAGATCCGATGAAGAAATAAGATCTCAACTCAAGAAATCGAGAGACTTCAAGCCGAGGTAGATGAAAGAGTAGTAGTAGAAGCCATAACCTTAGCAAGGTTGGAAGCTAGAAATAAAAATAGAATGGGGATTTTGATCATGAGCGTGAATGTGATCATGTGAGGCCCGTAGGCCTAATGTACCATGGGGAGGAAACACCGGTCCACTTGGCTCTTGCTCAACCACTCCATGAGCTATCAAGAGGCTCGAGAAAAAACTTCCCAAAATTTAGAGGGGATGGTTCTCAACTCCCTGAAGAACATGTAGTAGCATTTATCACTACTTGCGGTGTGTTGGGTGTTGAGGATGAAGATGTGTCAGTCTGACTCTTTGTGGAGTCACTTGAGAAAAGTTGTCGAATGGTTCTACATGCTACCCCCGAGGTCTATCACCTATTGGGAAGATATAAGAAGTGCATTCAAACATAGGTTCAAGAGCATAGAAGATTGTCAGGATCTTTTGGTCCAATTGGTACAAATGAAAAAAGAAACCTCCGAGTCAATGAGAGACTTCTATAGCAAGATATATAGAGTGATAAGAAGAATCCCTAAAGATGTGGTGCCTCTTGAAAATAATTTGAAGAGATTCTTCATCAGTGCCTTGCCATCAGAAGTAGGTTTCTTCCTTAGAAGAACCCAACCAAGAACATTAAGGGAAGCTCAAGACCATGTAATAGAAACCAATGATGATCTAATCCTTTCCGGAAAGGTGAAAGGCCCCAATGGAAAGAAAAAGGGTCAGAATTCAAACTTTGTCACCATAGATCCATGTTCCAAAAATGGAAAATGACTTGGTTGCCTTGAAGAAGCAATCTATCTCATATCACAATGTGGAATGCTTCAAGGAAACCAAACCCTCCAGATAGGCCAAGGATTGCTCCACCTCCTCATCGGCTTGCTCTTGAAGCACCACCATTCAATGCCATCTGTGACACCAAAGAGCTAGAGGAGGAAGAAAAATTGATGAAACTAAAGAAGAAAATATGGAAGACTATGAAAACTATCTTGAGGTTGAGGAAGTTGATATGCACAATGGCCTAATTGAGTACATTGATGATGAAGATGAGGATGATGAAGAAGCTCCAAGTTTCTCATGTGTTGTTTTCACTCGTGCACAATCCAGAAAGGTGCTTCATCCTCAATGGTTGTGGTAAAGGATAAGAAGAATAAAGAAGATTCTCCTCCAGAGGTCACACAAAATAAAATCATCAGTAGAGGATCACCATTACCACCTTCTATGGAGTTGACCAAAGAAAAACCAAACTCACTGGTTGTCAGGGATCATGTTACTATGCCAAGTAAGTCATCTAATTCTTCTCCCATCTCAAAAGTTGCTAAGAACAATTCTCCTTTAAATGTTGTTCTGCAAAAACATCTAAGGTTCAATCAAAATTTACACCCTCACCCCCTTCCAAGCCAATTGCTACACCCGAAAAGGAGAATTCAACACCCAAAGTAGCAAAAGCCTCTACCATGTAAATCTTCCTCCATTTTTGGAACCTCTTCCTCGCTCACCATAACCCCATTTGACTTTGTGGAACATGCAAGCAAAACCAAAGTCCAGCTCTCAGAAATAGAATACCTACAAACACACCCTACCCAGTTTGATAGGTTCATTAATGTAGTTCATGGTGGTAACCCTGTATCCTCAAGTCCTAATTCTAAAGGCTTACTTCCCACACCATCCACACCACCTTCCCAAAACATGCTAGCCCTCAGTGCCTCCAAAACCAATAGGGTTGAACCTTTCTACCTGTCACTCCTCATTAAAGGCTTCCAGCTAAATAATTGTATCATAGATTTTGGAGCCTCAAACAATGTGATGCTAGCCAAAGTTGCAAATGCTCTAGGCCTCACCTTGACCCGGTAAATGGAACCTTGCTACTCAATGGAATCCAAACAAGTGCCATTGGTAGGAAGAATCAAAGATGCACATGTAGCACTAGCTGATTTTCCAGACAAGAAGGTGCTCCTAACCATACTGGTAGCAGACATCCCAACATCCTTTGGTATGCTATTGAGTAGGAGTTTCTGCAGAGACCTGGGTGGAGAGATAAAAATGGATTGGTCATCTATAACTATCCTAGTAAAAGGTGAGATGAAGAAGTTTCTACTAATAAGAAAGATGAAGTTCACAATACGAAAGTCTGATGATCCAAAAGAAAACATTCTCTTTCAAGATTGTGGGCTAGGAAACTACTTCCTCACATCAAAAAAGAGAGAGAACTTGCCACTTCTCATGGAGGAAGAGGAAGATCAAATTTGGACAATGGAATTTGATGGTAGTCATTCCAAAGTGGGCTCGGGAGCTGGTGTAGTATTGTACTCTCCTTCCAATGAGTTGTACCCATTTGCCTACAAGTTGTAATTTGATAATACAAATAACATTGCAGAGTATGAAGCACTACTCTTAGGCATGAGTGCAGCAGAGGACATGGGAATCAAGAAACTGAGATGCTGAGGTGATGTAGAGGTTGTAGTAAAGTAGGTCACCAACAATATCAGGTGAAGAATCCAAGACTCGGCATTACAAAAATAGAGTGTGGGACTGCATTGAATCTTTTGATGCATTTTCCATTGAAGCTATTCCAAGGGAACAAAATGAAAAGGTTGATTCTCTTGCAGTGTCAACTTCCCTAGTGACACCTCATCCTTCTTTTGGTAAAGACAAAGTGACCATTGAAATGGTATTCAAGCCTAGTGTACTAGACAATGCAAATCATTGGCAAGTCTTCAATGATGATAACCAAATTCTAGCCTTTTTAGAGCAAAGGGATAATTTCAATAATCTCTTCTTTGAAGGAGGTGAAAATCCACACCAAGAAGCAGTCCCCAAAGAAGAGAAAGAAGGAATTGAAGGGATTGATGATGAGGGAGTAATCAAATTGAAAGGGAACAAAATTCCCAAAGGCCTAGTCTCTTTAGAAGACCTCTTTGACAAACATGATAGATTCATTCAAGAGAAAGAAAAGCAATCTTCTTGGTGCCCAGCTGATTTTGATAAAGAAAACATTAGTACCCCAGAGGAGCCAAGGATGGTCAATATTGGAAAATGTTGCTCACCTAAAGAAAAAAGAAGGTTTGTTGCATTACTCAAGAAATACTCAGATGTCTTGGCCTACTCTTATGATGAACTCAAATCCTTCCAGCCAAAGGAAATGCATCACTCAATTCCTTTGAAGTAGGGTGTTAAGCCCTTCAGGTAGAAACAAAGGCCATACAACCCAAAGATTGTTGATACCATCAAGGAGGAGGTAATGAAGATGCTTAATGCAAGGATCATCTTTCCCATCCACCATTCAACATGGGTGGCTAACATTGTGCCAGTGTGGAAGAAGAATGGTGAAATAAGGATATGTGTAGATTTTTGCAACTAAACCTAGGCATCACTAAAGGAAAATTATCCTCTTCCTATCATGGACCATATCTTGTAAGAAGTCACTAGATCTGAAATTCTTTCATTACTTGATGGATTCTCAGGATATAATCAAATCAAAGTGGTAGAGGAGGACCACACCAAGACAACCTTTACAACACCTTGGGGCACTTTTTCCTACAGCAGAATGCCTTTTGGCCTAATCAATGTAGGAGCTACATTCCAAAGGGTGATGGATTTGGCCTTCAAATATCTGAAGCATTGCATTGTCATATATCTTGATGATCTCACAGTATTTTCAAAGAAGAGGGGAGATCATATCTATCACTTGAACATGTACTTGCAAGGTGTAGGAAACATGGCATATCACTAAATCCAAAAAGTGCATTTTTGGAGTCACAAAAGGCAAGTTATTGGGGCACATTGTGAAAAAACATGGAGCACACATTGATCCTGAGAGGATTAGATCCATTCAAGCATTAGCCCTACCCATAAGCAAGAAAGGAGTTCATTCATTCTTTGAAAAGGTGAACTTTCTTCGTTTTTGTGCTGAGTTTGTTGAGTTGATGAAGCACATCACTTCCATGATGAAACCACAAAAAAACTTCAAATGGAACAATGAAGGGAAGGCAACATTTGAAGAGATCAAGAAATCCATTTCCAAGGCTCCCGACTCTTGTATCTCTAGATTTTAACAAAGAATTCATCATGTATTGTTATGCATCAGAACATACACTCTCTGTTCATTCTCGTTTAGAAAAATGATGAAGGCGTGGAAGCACCTATTGCTTTCATGAGTTGTCCTTTGAAAAATCATGAGCTAAAATACAACCAATTGGAGAAGCATGCCTATGCAGTGGTCAAGGCTATAAAAAACTTCAGGTTTTACATCCTCAATTCCCATATGGTGGTGATGGTCCTGATAGTGCAATCAAGTCCATCTTGACATAGCAGGATCCCGAGCTAAAAGAGGAAATTGGATTGCAAAGACTCAAGAATATGACTTGGAGATTCACCCTCCAATATAGTAAGGGGAAATGGCTTGTGCAAGTTGATTGCTAAAGATGAAACACTCAAATTTCAACATGGAAAAAAATTGTGCTTTCTCAACTTGTTCAGAAGATAACCCATAGGTTCTCTTTGTCACCACTACTAATGAGTGGTATGTTGATATTGCCTATTACTTGACTTATGGAGAATTCCCTCCCCATCTTGATTACAAGAAAAGGAGAACACTCAAGTTGAAGGTAACTAAATTTGTAATCTGGAATCATGTGCTTTACAAAAGAGGCCTGGATGGTTGTTTCCTCAGGTGCGTAGATAAAGAGCAATAAGAAAATTTTCTTAAAGCATACCATGACCAAGCATGTGGTGGACATTTTTCAGCAATGGTCACTACACACAAGATCCTCGAGGAAGGTATTATTGGCCCACCATCTTTGTAGACACTCAAGATTGGGTTTCTAAATGCAAAGCATGCCAACAAGTTTGTTGGAAGACCACAACTCGTTGCATTACCACTCAGGCTTGTGGTTATTGAAGAACCATTTCAATAGTGGGGGCTAGGACTTCATTGGTGTTCTGAACCCTCACTCAAGCACAGGGGCACACCTATGTACTCACAAAGAACAGATTACTTCACCAAATGGGTGGAAGCCATTCTAGCCAAACAAGCCAACATTGAAACAATATGCAACTTCATCAAGGAGAATATCATAGTCTGTTTTGAGTGCCACAGAAGATTGTAGCAGATAATGCTACCTATTTCTCTTTAAGAGAGCTGACCGAGTTTTTCTATAGCTATGGAATCTCCCTATCTCATTCTTCTGACTACTATCCACAAGGAAATAAACAGGTTGAATCAAGCAACAAGAACATTGTGACCATTTTCCACAAGCTTGTAAATGAGAATCAAAGGAATTGGCACAAAAGGTTATATGACGCATTGTGGGTGGATAGGATCACTCCCAAGAAGGAAATAGGTATGTCACCATTCCAAATGTTGTATGGATTCAAAGCAGAAATTCCTCTCACGATCAAGATGTCAGCTCTCAAGTTGCTACAGGAAATAGAAGATGGTCAATACAAGGATTCCATTGACAAGAGGATCCTCTTTCTTGAGAAGCTAGAAGAAAATAGACTCCAAGTGGTGGATCACATTAAGGAGCACCAATTGAAAGTAAAGAAGATTTTTGATAAGAAGGCCAAGGAAAGAGAATTCAAAGTTGGAGACTTCATCTTGCTATGGGACAAGAGAAGAGAACCAAAAGGCAGCCATGGAAATTTTGATTCATTATGGCTTGGCCCATTCCAAATTCATGAAGCTTGCGGTGAGAACACTTTTCTTCTCTCATATTTGGATGGAACGCTGCTAGAATTGCCTCGGAGTGGGAAATACTTGAAATTGTATCATCAGTGAAAGTGGGTTGTTCCCCACCTTGTACCATAGGTGTGTTTCCCTTTCCATTGTGTGGTTTTGTTTCCCCTTCTTGTTGTGTGTCATGTGTTTCCTTCCCATTGTGTGCTTGTGTGTTTCCTTCTTCTTGATATTTCTTTCTCAAAGTTGTATATGACTCTATAAGGCCCAATGGATAAGGCACTAGTCAACGAATTATAGGGTCTAGAGATTGAGATTCTGGATTCCCATGTCATGTCTTCACTATGCTCAGTCCATGTCATGTCCCCAAGCTAGAGCTAGTTGTTGTCACCCTCAAAATCCCCCTCATTTTTTAAGTCAAATTCAAAAATTTTGAGCTCACGCCCTCCAGAAGTGTTCAAGTAAAGTTGGAAGTCTGAAAAGATAGAGAAATTCATGCTTTGAAGTTGTTTAAACTCTCCAGTCTGCATGTTTTGATAAATTTTCCATTTTCCCATCTGGACGCATGAAAATTTTATTGTTGTCCTCATTTGAATGAAATTTTCAATCTTTTCTATGGCCATGGATCGTCAAACCTTGTATTGTTTTCAATTCCTTGGTTCGTGAAATAAATTTGAAAATCGGGCGCGAAATGGTGGAGTTTTCTTCTTCTCTGCATTTTTTCCATGATTGTGAATGATGGGTGTTTTCTCCGCCCTCAAATTTTGGCTCCATTATCCATGGGTACATGGACATATCTAATTGGAAGCGGGTCAGTAGATAACTCTAAGGTTTTGAGCCTCTTTGTAAAAAAGGCTAAAAGTCATAAAGTGACCCTTGACCCACCCACGCCAAGGAAAAAGTCAAATATTAAGCCCGCATCAAAAGAGTCAAAGCGGGAGGTGGGCCGGCAAAGTAATTTGTGTTTTTGAGCCCGTATTGAAAAAAGATAATATTATAAAAGTGACCCATGACTCTGTCTCCACTCAAGTGAAGCCACGTGTCAAGATTATATCAAAAGCGGAAGGCGGACCAAAAATGTAAAAATGCCAAATCTCTATAAAGTCACAAAATGCAAAAGGCATCCTCCACGCCCACTCTAGTTAGTTTCTCCCACGTGGATGGCTCTCGGTTTAAAGTTTCAAATACGAGATGAACAGTTTAAATTCAAAGTTACAAACAAGTGTAACGGCTACATTATGAATAGTCTTCCCATTCTCAATTTCCTCCATTTCTCCACTATGTACAATTTTTGTTTAAGCATCAATACAAGAAGGAGTTTCTATCTTTCTTTGATGAGGATATTTTAGAAACTTTGAGTTCACAATATTATCTCGTCTTGTTGCCATTTGTAGGGTTGTTTCTTCTCATAAATGCATGTGTTAAAGTTTCTAACTAATGTGTAAGAATCTAATTTTCTACCTACATCATTAGTTCTCCTACCTCTTTTCTCACTCCCCTTTCCCACCTTCATAACAAATTCCCCCCCTTGTAAATAACTAGAAGCATTTGTTGTAGGGTCATTGGAGTGCCCCTATTGGATCCCTAGCCAAAAGGCCACCACAGAAATCCACACTTTTTCGTGCATGCATACATGGCAGCTACACCGGTTAAGTAGAGGGACTTAGATTCCCAAAGCGTTGGCAAGGAATTCACAAATTTTTCCACCCAAAAATTTCCTCGCCAATGATTGTCTATAAAAATCACATAGAAAGGAATGTAGTTGTAATTATAGAGATGTCAATTAGATTTTGACTCCTTATTTATATGAGTACTATCACCTATAAAATTGTAGTTCTGTGAATTGAATACCACTAAGAAGAACATTATTATTATTAGTTTATTATTGTGAAAAAATTGTAAAGTGAAGAATGTGTTTTTCATAAGAAAAACATTAACCAAATTTTCATTTTGTATCAATTCATAGATATTTTTGGAATGCAACATGGTGTGTTATATTCTTGAATTTTTTTCATTATACTACCCAAAGCATGATGTTACAAGATGTTTCCATTGAATACACACTTGATACTACTATGCACATGTTATTTCATCCAAAGTTTGTTGTAATAGTTGAGTCAAATCCATGGGAGCCAAGTATTGAAGAAAACATTTTATAGATATGGTAAAATGGTTTTTCACATTGGTTGACAACATGGTTGTATCCTTGCATTTTTCTTGTATGATCTTCATCCTTAATTGTATTACTAAAACTATGTAATTTCATATGTTTTTCGTCTCATGATTAGCGTAGTTTGCATCATTCTACCTAAAATCATAATATTTATTGTCATTCCAAGTATGCTTTATTTATTGTGTATGTTAATGCATATAATGTTTTGAATTACCGCATGTGTTCTTGTGAATTATGAGTATAAACTTGTGTGATTGTGCAAATTCCCAAGGGGATTAAGCCTTGGGAAAATAGGCAATGTCCTAGCATTTCACCATTAAGGGAACCTAAATCCAAAGACTTCACTTATTGTTGGGTATTATTAGAACTTAGTAGTAAAATAATTTACCTAAACATTTAATAGTAATTGAGCCATTTATTGATATTAGTATACGAAACATAAATTTTACACATACACATAAAATGGTGCTACAATATTTTTATTACTCAAAAATAAATATGACATAATTATGATCCCATATGATGTTTTTGGTATTGTGACCCATTCTCTGATCCATATCCCTATTTTGTAGGTGTTTATCCTTTCTAAGAAAAAAATTCATGTATTTTTATAACTTCATTAGTGTAGCCAATAGAAGCAAGCATAATTAGAGGGGGAAAGTATTTAATTCTCTATTCTAATGTTTTGGGAGAAATGCCTTTTTCATGGAGAAATTGGTAGGCATAATCCAAATGCCACTCTTCATAAAACCATGGGAGATACATAATTTAAATTATTGCTTTACAAAAAATGGTGCTTTATTCGTGTTTGAGTTCCATCACCTATCATTTATTGGTAAATCAAATTTGTAAGAAGTATTGTATAAAAAATTATTTGTTACATTTTGAGTACCTCCTATGATTAATTCTCTCATCCCATGGAATATTTCTCATCCTCTTATGATACTTTTATAGGTTTTTGTTTTTGTAGAGTATTTTCTCAAAAATCATGATTTATTATGATCCTATAAAAATTTTAAAATATGAGAATCGAGGAAATTTTTTATGTATTCACTTGATGAAATAAATTATTAATTAAAATTGTGAGAACGAAATCCACTCCAATTATTGCATAGTCACCTTTAATCCAAGTCTACATATTTCATTCATGAGTTAGCAATTCATTTGATTTGATCACTACCATATGCATCTAAGAATGGTGATATAATCATATATGCTTACTATCATCTTTAGGAGTCTTCATGTATTTTATTTTTTTGCAAATCATCTCATCCTTGCATATCGATAAAAAATCAATCAAGAAGCTCGAGCTCTTGCTACATAGACCTATAATGAAAAATTATTACAATAGATGGAACAATGAGTTCTACTTGAAGAATTGGAAAATTTCCAGATTTCCTCCACATTTTCAAGCATCTCACAGACCAGCCATGTATTGACACTCTACCACTACAACACAAACTATTCACCATCAACATCTCTTTTGATAGGTAAGTCTAGGAGGTAGTTTAGTATAAAGTCTTTTTTGATAGGTCTAAATAGCTTGTAAGTGGTTCAATATAAGTCATTATTTTTCAATAAAAACTATTGATTCTATAAAAGTGATGATTAAGTGTCACTAGGTCCTTAGGCATAACATATAATTTGTTATTTAGAATTCAAATTTAGTCAATATTTTTATATCCAAGTTATTAGAGATTATCCAATATTATCAATTTCAGATAGAGGTCACTCCATTATCTATAGTTATGTTTATATTGAGTTTATTAGTGAATCAAGTTTTATATGTCAAAAGATTCAAATTCAAACATCTATCTATTTGTAATGGATGCATTTTCAAGTGAACCCAACATCCAATTATCATAATACTATGAGGATAATTTTTCTATAAATAACAACATACAACAAAATTTCACAATCAATCTATCTATTTGAACTACGTAATTTAGAGGATGGAGGAAACAAATGGAAGGAATTCAAATAGAAACCTCTTTTTAGCTACTAGCGACGAGGCCACATAGAGATTTGGTGGCATTTTTCTATGTTGAGATTTCCCATGTTGGTTTGCTAAATAAACCCCTTTCTCTAACATATGGGAAAAGAAGCATATTTAATGAATCTAGCTCTTTTGGGAAAAGATAATATTTCGAGGTAGCTCAAGGTATGGATTGTTTTCTAGCTAGTGAGGGAGCTCTAGGAAATTCTTGGAATCAACATGATTCAGAATTTAGGATTTCAGGGTAAGGGGTTTGGGAATAGTCGCAATGGAATTCTACTCTTCAATATGTCTTTCTGAATGTAAAGAGACTACTTGATGGAGCGCACCTTGTCTAAATATTTCTTGTAGAGAGATGATTTTGTATGATGTGTTTCTCTTCTCCCATATTCACACTACGAGGAAGGCACAGTGGGGCGGTGGGGGTGTGGGGAATGTTAGGAAATCTCAGTATGAACATTACATATTTGTAATGTGTGAGTTAATGGTATTTTGTAATGTGAGGTGTGAGAGTGTAAATGAGTTAATTAGACAACTCATATATTAGAGTTTATGTGTGAGGTTATTTATAACAGTTCAAGTAAATAGGAATCTAGGAGTAATTATAGGGATGTCATTTAGTTGTTGACTACTTTTAATAGGAGTTATTACTTGTAAAAATGTAGTCATGTATTAATTGAATATCACTAAAAAGAATATTATTAATGTGAGTTTATCATTGTGAAGAATTTATACATTGAAGATTGTGTTTTTCATAGGCAAATCCTTAAGCAAATTTATAATGGGAGACCATATTTGTTATTGGGGACAATCTAGGTGCTAGTCGTTGTGGTTGTTGGTCTTTGTTTTTTTCTTGCTTGAAAAGGTTATATCACTTTATTGTTGATAAACACGTTTATTTAGTATATGTGATTAGTACAATATTACAACTTCAATTTAATATTATATTGATATTTCTAGAATTATGATTTTTTTAATGTGACTAATATTTTTATGTGATTTAATCCACCCATTTTTATACAATGAAGATATTATTAAAAAAAAGGTGTGCATTTCAAAAAGAAATTAACATACAAATAATAATCGAACTATGTAATATGTACCTAATACAGAGTTAAGATAGAGATTATTAGCAACTGGCTTTCATTCAATGTTTCTTCCATATTAACAATTTTTTGCTTATTTATTTAAAAATATCTTAAAATAACTTCAACAAACAAGTAAAACTCCCACTAAAAAACTTACTATTACAATTATTATTGTCGCTAGGCATATGTAGCGTCAGGTTTGAGCACATAAACTTATAAACATGGAGGAAATGGAGGTGTGCGCTGAAGAGCATGTGTTTCACCTTCCATTCTTATTTTTCAGCTCTGTTGGCCAGGGGCCTAATTCGTTTATAGCTCTGGATAAAGCCATGGGCAAAACCAGAAAGCGTAAACGCGATGAGGAGACGTTAAACAACCATTCAATGGGTGGCGCTTCCAATTCCAATACCAATCCAAGGAAAAATAAGAATGAAGTTGGCAGCACTAAAACCAGAGAAATTTTGTTTTCCACTTATCCGAAAGCCGTAGAGTGGCGCTTTGTATGTGGAAGGGAGAGATTAGGGTGGATATTCGCCAGTCTTATAAAAAAGGAGGGAAGAAAATTCTCAGCAAGGAAGGCATATCACTGACATTGCAACAGTGGGAATTGCTGCAAAATAATATTCATGAGGTTGATAAGGCATTATCAAAATAACTCTATGCACGTATCTTTGTTCTAAAGAAAAAAATAACGATTCAGTAATAGCAATGTATGTTATCTATTAGTATTCTTTTGTTTATGGCATTTTACCTTTTTTCCCTTATTTATTTTTAACGACATGGAATTGTCAAAAAAACACATTGTAATATCTTTAACCAAGAGTAATATTTGTAAATGATTCGACATGAGGTTACCTCGGACAAGTAAGGGGTTTATATATATATATATATATATATATATATAATTTCTTGAAGATTACAATCTTATCTCTAAGATACTCTGAAAATATTATGTGTTAAATTCGGCTCTCAACAATAACATTGATAAGCTCCAAATATATAAGGGTTTTCTTAAGGTTAGATTTTCAAAGCGGACTATATTATTTTGTAACTCTAAGCATCCAAATGCTCTTCAAACTATATGTTTATTGACTAGCAATCGCGTGTGTACAATGTAATGTGAACGTCGAACAGTATATGTTATTTGATTTAGAAGCATAGTTATTATTTTTGTAGTTGATGTTGATATGGGGTGTGATTGATTTTGTAAGTGTAATAATATAGATGAAGCATTACATTTAATGGTTCTATCTCTACATCTCAAATTTGTTACCAATTCGTACATATACATTTGCAAAGCTTATATCACGGGTGGTAGCATTTTGCGGACTATTTTATTTGAACTAAACATGAATACATTACATAGAATCCTGATCAAAGTTGAAACTGTATAATTTTATCCAAAGACTGTTTAACTATAAGGAAGAGATTCTCATTTTCTCAATTTGGGCACTGGGAGAGTCTTGAGTTTAAATTTGATGAATAATGTAATGACTTACTAATGTAGGATATACAGACAATAAGATGATCTCAAAGGTAAACAAATTCTCTACTAAATTATGTCACGGTTAAATTGCATTTGTGGGAGATGCCATGTACACCTGAAGAATTACTTTTTGTAATTGTTTTATTACATGGACTTATTTAAGTTTAAAGCATTCTAAACAGTAATCTATAATTATGTTATGCTCTTGTAAAACAAAAATACTTGGTGAGTGTTTAATAAGAAATAAAATTTGAGTATTATACACACCCACTTGTGACAAGAAAAGGAGGAAATCATTCAGAACACCTGTTATTGAATAATCATTAAAATTATTATGTTATTGTGAAATAAAATGACCTAAAATACCAGGTAAGAATTATGTTATGTTAGGGTGGCTTCTTGTCTTCTTGCTTATCCAATTATGGGTCTTCAACGAAATACAAGATTATAGGATCATACACAAATGGGCAAAGAATGTGGGTATTCTAGAAGCTAAAATACAATTAATAAGCTAACATTACCTTGTGGCATAAAAAAGAGGAAATAATTAGTACTCCAGCTATTTCTCAAACAGGGCAGAACATATTCTAGAAACTGATATACAGACAATAAGATGATCTCAAAGGTAAACAAATTCTCTACTAAATTTTGTCACTATTAAATTGCAATTGTGGGAGTTGCCTTGTAGACCTGAAGAATTCCTTTTTGTAATTGTTTGTATTGCATGGACTTATTTAAGTTTTAAACAATCAAAACAGTAATCTATACCAAACATCCAAATGCTCTTCAAACTATATGTTTATTGATTAGTGGATTATATTATGTTCTTATTAATGTGTTTTTATTTGATTTTTTGATATATTGTATAACTCTAAACATCCAATTTTGAGGTGCTCTTCAAACTATGTGTTTATTGATTAGTGGATTATATTATGTTCTTATTAATGTGTTTATTATTTGACTTTTTGATATGTTTTGTAACTCTAAACATCCAATTTTGAGGTGCTCTTCAAACTATGTGTTTATTGATTAGTGGATTATATTATGTTCTTATTAATGTGTTTATTATTTGACTTTTTTGATATGTTTTGTAACTCTAAACATCCAATTTTGAGGTGCTCTTCAAACTATGTGTTTATTGATTAGTGGATTATATTATGTTCTTATTAATGTGTTTTTGATTTGATTTTTTTGATATATTTTGTATATTTAATGTTATTTTTAAGTTTGTGATTTATTTTATTTTTGTTGGTCTTTTATATTCTATTTTCTTTAATTTTATATGTTTTTATTTTTCTAATTTTCTTTCTTTTATTTGGTTTTTCTCCTTTCTATATGTTTTTTTGTTGTTCTAGAGTATTTTTCATAATTATAATTACATGTTTTTGTATGTTATATTTACATCATTATAATTTTGATCCCTTTTTTGGTGGATCTTTTTAGTTATTTTTTAGATTAGATAACTATTTGGTTTTAAGGGGACCAAAAAACTCGACAGTAGAGCAAATAAAACAAGAGAAATTAAAGAAGACATCACAACCAGCGGCTAAAAGAGACACAACATGGAACACCAAGGTCAGTCGGAAAACAAAAGACACAGATAAACCAAGGCTGACCCAAAGAGGAAGAAGCCAAGTCAAAAGGGCTTTGACTTAGCTCGTCAAGAGCCAAAAAAAGAAACCCCCAAGATCGACTACGTGTTATATGAGCAGGACGATGCTTGGGCTGGACCAAAGTCCACCCGAGTTGTGACAAATTAACGCTATCATCAAGGTCCACCACAAGCTGCCCACTACCGTCTGCCAACATTCCTCCCAAAACTTGAACCTGACCCACATTAATTCCATCGTTGCCCCCAATCTTGTTTGATTGGGTCCGCACTTTACCACCAACGTCGCTCCTCACTTCCCTGAATCGTTCCTCGAGCAAACGACAACCACTTTGTCCGAATCAACTTCATCTTCGTCATCATTCAACTCCACTTCTGAAGCAGAATCGACTAGCTAGGAAAAGGGCTTCACACAGCAGTCAATATTCGAATCTTTATTTTGTATCCCTAGTTTCTCGCAGCAGCACGACTTGGCATCATAGCTTATCTTTCTACATTTTCTACAAATAATCTGAGATGGCACAAACTCAATCTTTTGATCACATTGGTTTTCTATCATGTCCAAGCAAATTTTTGTGGGTATTTCTTCTTTTATCGGGATTTTAATGCACATTCGAGAACATACCAGTATGGAACGTGCTTTCGTTGCCATATCTACAACAATCAGAACACCCATGGACCTAGCTATGACTAAAAAAACATCAGGTTCCCAGAATTCCAAGGGAAGTGATGGGATACGGATCCAAACAGGGAGCACCTGGAAGGAGTCCTCCGAAGTAAGACCAGGTCTTCATTGGCATATACAAAGAGTTGTCTTCCCGTAAAATCAAGACGACCCTAACAGCTCCCTATCCCGGTCTGCCTCTACCTGAAAGATGAACAGAACTCCCCTCCTACAAGACCTCGTGAAGAGCTCTAACATCAAGCTTTCAAGCCCATTTCCGCTTGCACCAATATCTAATGAAATCTATATTTGGTCTAATGCCCGCAAACTTACCCACCGTCGTGTATTTGTATATGTCTTTAGTTCGATCAATTAAACTCTCTAGAATCTATAAATGAGGGACTTCACCACACCAAGAAGGAAATATTTTCATGGGCTTCTGGTGAACGGCCCCGAAAAGCCTAGTTTCCCAGGATTGAACTGCCGGGAGGTAGCAGAATCACCCCCATTCGTGGTTCCCTCAGTGCTGATTAACAGTTCATGTTCATTACTCCCTTTTCGCTGCTCCATTTGTTCCCACTTTCATATCTTTGTTTATGGTAATTAAGGTCCTTTTTATTTTATTTTTGGGTCCTTTTTCTTCTTTTATCAATATGTTGTGTATTAATAGGGTCTTAATTTAAATTCATGAAGGTTATAAATAAATAAGTATATTTATATAATCTTATAAGAAATGAATTTATTGATTTGAGGAAAAAGGAGAATCCGTGGTTAAAAAGATTAATTCAAATATTTAGAGAATACATATCATTTTCTACTTGTTGCATCCATCCATTTAGGAAAAAGGGTAAGGATTATTTGACAAACTACATTATGCGTGCATGTTATTTTCAAGATATGTTTTCTTAAAACATGATTTATTTAGATATGTCACAACATCTATGCCCCCATCCCATTCCACCCCTACTTTACTTTTTACTATTTTTCAAAGTGTACCAACTAGATTAGGGTTTAAGGAAGGACACTTTTTCCACTTAAAATGTACTTTAAATAAATTTTGAAAATTGGTGATGTTTTTAAATCCTTAGGGTAGAGGATTGAGATTTTACAATCAATTTTCTAGTATCTAACAATTTCTCAAGTTCTACTAGTATAGTTCTTGATGTAGTGCTACAATCCATGTCAAGTTAATTTAATTCATCTAGTTTTTGTATCTAGTTCGCCTCAATGTATGAACCTATTTTCAAATTTTTCTATTGAAAACTCTCTTTCAATTCATGAATACTTGGGTATCACTCTAAAATCATAATTCTCTAGTATATTGCAAATATTAAAATATTATTGTTTCCTTATGCTCCAAAATAGTCTTTGTTTTTGTACTTAATTCTTATTTACTTATTTGAATATAGATTAAACATAATTATAATTAAATGAGGTCATTTAAAATCATAATTATGGTAAAACCACTTTCTACATCTATATTTTATTGAACATGCATCATATCAAATACCCACCCTATGGTTTCCTATTTTCAATGAACTTACACTATATTCAAAACTCAACCTAGGGATTTTTTGGTGAACCCACATTTCTTATATCCTTTTAAGGATTCAGTCTCACCTCTTGGTGATGTATATTTTATTTTCATAGGGGGTATTTAATTTCTTTAAAAGTATATTTTCTTTCTACATAGTGTGTGATTGGTTGTGTACTTTTATTTACATGTTAGATATTTTGTGTTGTCTAAATTTATTATATTCAAGACTTTGTTGTACCCTCGGTTTAGTTTCAAGAACTTCGAAATACCAATTATTACACATGTTTATAATTTTAAACTATTAACACATTCGATTCCTTTTACACATATCTCAACATTTCTTATCAATGTGCAATCCAATAGGGACTAAACACATTTTCCATATGTCCATAATTAGGATCACTTGTAGTCTATAAAGTAATATTATATCACCTACAAAATCATTTCTATATCTTCACTTTCTAAGTATTTGACCTCTAGATAAAATTTATATCCACCTAAATGGTCTTATTTCCTAAATATTCCCTTTGGTCGTGTGTGTCTTTCAAAGTACAAATTCAAAGTTGCATGTTTCTAACGTTGAAGTTCCCTTTCATGATATGTCCTTGATAAAATTTTATAAGACTTTGAAATGATTTTGCTCTGGAAGAGTTTATATTTCTCTTAACCTACTTAGAACTTAGTGTTAGTGTTTACTCTTGATGTAGGGATGTTTAGAGAATCTTTGGTGCTAGAGATATTTAGATGGAGATCAAGATTTCCTTGTTATTTCAATGTAGGAGCTAAATGCCTACCAAGATTCCAAGTGAGTAAATGAGAGAGTTTTATTTATTTTAAATATTTCTATTGGGTGTAATTCATCATTATATCTAACCAAGATAAAAATTATAAATTCAAGACTCTTGAAACATAGAGGACTTTAGTGGCCATCTTCGTACATTAGTGTATGTCACTAGTCTTCTATTGGATAGTAGTGTCTAAAAGACAAGCTATAATGTGGGTCTTGAGAAGGGCCTCACAAGACATAAGATATCTTAATAAGTATTTATATTGGTCTTGTATTTTCTGAGAATATGAATGAGAGAATGAGTAGTACATGCAAGCCTTAGCGATGGAATGTATAATGTGATAACCCTATGTTTTTGTACGTCCAAGTTGTAATTTAGTGTTATGATTTAAATCAATAATTATGATGCACCTAATTACCAATAAATAGTTTTCTACAATTTTTCACACTATCCGTGAGACAACAAATAAGGATCGAGAGTTGAAGTGTGTTTTTCTAAAAACTTTAGGGTGTTTGGTTATAGACTAATATAGTTTATTCTAAATAATAAAGACATGAAAAAAGTAGTGGATAGGATATTGTATGGATATAATGAGATGAGGAAAGTATTATTTAGACTTAGATATATGTCAAATTTTAAATTTTGTTAGAGAACACTATCAAAAGTGGTGTTTCCAAGTGTCAAACACCAAATTTATGGGTGTACAAGTTATGTGCAATCTATCAACGTTCATTCAAGGAAGTGTTGATCAAGAACTTTTAGTGCCCCATCCTACCATAACTATTCAATAAGCCTTCTCTAAGGTCACCAACCGCAACGGGGTCATTTTAGATGTTTCTTTTATTAATTTAACAGTTCAATCGTCATAGATCCTTTGCATTGAACTTCAATCGAAATGTTATAGACTGTCATCACACTTTACTCTATGGTTTATGCTTCTCTAGGAATCTTTCATTACTATGGGCATCATATTGTTATGATACTATTGGTGAAATAATTTGTCGTGTTACAAATTATGTGTTTCCACTGATGCTCACGTGGTTGCACCCCTCCTTTTTGTGTGTGGGGAGGCTTCCATTATTGAATGTAAGTATATTAATTCTATCTAAATGATGTGGTGTGGTTATTAGGTTAGGGATCACATGAGAACACTGCAATGAACCTATGGAAAATTTCTTATGCGAGGTACAAGGAAGGAATTGAGAGCGATGAGGGATGAAGGAGAGAAATTAGGAAAGAGAGAGTTATCATTGTGAGTAGGCAATATTAGATTTCACACACAATGACCAAAGTAGTTCAACATTCAATTGGAGAAAAGAAACAATGTAGGCCAATAGAAATACCAACAAACTAAAGATACAAAATTCTTTAGATTCATCAATCAAGGATACCAAGTTCCTTCTTGGTTATTCAAGATCACATATGCTTTCAAAGTTTCAGAATATAGAGAAAAGAGAGGAACACATGAGAAAATGAAATGGAATAAATGTAGATTTTATTTTGTGTGTAGTGGTGATAAAAATCTTCACAATCGACAACAATCCACAATTTCTACAGGGGAAAACTTTCAAGATTATTTGGAGTGGATAAGGCATTCCAATTTATAGCATTGAAATTTGACCTCTCATCTACCCCCTACATGACTCTTCATGTTCATATCCCACTTGTGACCTTTCAATTGCCCCTAGAAGAGACAAATTAATTACCTCTCTTACAATTTGAGAGAGTTCTTTTACATTTTATAAATATTTTCACTAAACTAAATAGGAAAAAATACCATAATTGCATACAATGAAGAATTAAAAAGAGGGAAAGAAGAGGAGAAGGGAAATGGATTGAATAATCTAATGTTGATGGAGAACTTGTTGATCTAAGGCATGGTGATCATAATCTCCTCCTTCTACAAGATGCACTGAGACACATCGAGACCACTTGAATGAGTGCTAAGAAACATTGTTACAAGACCTCCCAATGTGAACTGAGATGACTACAGTCATCACTCATGATGACTCCTCATTGATATCATAATGAGAGTGAGGATCACTTTATTTCTCCTTAGGCTTTCACAATAGACATTGATGATCCCAAGCCATCTCTCTAATGCTTAAACCCCTTGATGATTGACCACACTCTCAAGTGCTTCTTGAGTTTTTAAAAACATTGTTATGCAAATGTTGTCAACTAAATCCAGGATGGTTTCTCATTCTCAATTTCCATGTGTCTCCTTATGGAAAAAGGATGAGATCTTTACTTTCTCACTTTACAGCTAGCTTCACCAACTCACCGAGAGATGTGAGGTAGAAACAGAGGAGAGAGAATAGACATTGATATCTCTTATTATTCTATTAAACAAAGAACCCACGTACATTATTTATAGGTATGGGAATAAACAAGACTCCCCTAAATGGATGGAGAAGTTACAAATAAGAAGGAGAGAATAATGGAATAGATAAAACAACTAGTCTAATAATAAAAAAAAAGTACGTAGACTATGCTAACATTCCCCCTTATTACATTATTCTTGCAAATGTGACCCCTGAAAAGTTCAAATTTCACTTTGCCAAGAGATTTTGTGAGAATGTCAGCTACTTGTGCTTCCGTAGGGACAATCTCTTTGAGCTAAATGTGATGGTTTAAGACGTGCTCTCAAATGAAATGACAATCAATATCAATATGCTTTGTTCGTTCATGAAAGACTAGATTTTACACGAGCTTCAACACACTCTGATTGTCATAATAGAGAATAGGTGACTATTTTTCAAGAATTCCCAAGTCATCCAAAATGTGACGTAACCATATCACTTCGCACATAGCTCCTCATGCGGTGTGATATTCTACCTCTATGGATGAGATAGAAATAACATTATGCTTCTTGCTCATCCACGAGATAGATCCAGATTCGAGATGAAATATGTATCCTGTAGTTGACTTTCTATCATCAACAGATCCAGCGTGGTCTGAGTCGATGTATCCCTGTAAGAAGAATTGATCATTCTTCTTATAGTCCATACCATAATCAGTTGTTCCTCACACATATCTCAAAACATGCTTTACTACATTCCAGTGACATTTCTTGGCTTCCTGCATGAACTTGGAAATATAGCTGACAGCATAGCATAGATCTAGTCTGGTATATGTCAAATAGATGAGCCCTCCAATAAGTTGTCAGTAGAGAGTAGCATCTACTTGAGGTGAGTCCTAGAATCTTGAAAGTTGTAAGCCTTTCTCTATGGGAGTGGATATAGGTTTACAGTCAGACATTCTATACTTTTCCGGAGTGTCTTGGCGTACTTTGTCTAGGAGACAAAAATGTGATGCTCCTTTTCCATATCTCCAAGCCAAGATAGTAATGTAGTAGCCCCAAATCTGTCATGTCGAAGGTTCTTTTGAGATCATTCTTTACAATATCAACCTGATCTTCTGAACTTCCAGTGATCACAAGATCATCTACATACACAACAAGAATGACAATTTCTTTTCCTACCTTCTTTATATACAAATTGGAATCTGAGGGGCTACGAGTGAACCCATGCTGTAAAAGGTGATCGTTGATCTTGATATACCATGCCCTGGGAGCTTGTTTTAGTCCATAAAGTGATTTGATGAGACAACATACCTTCTTAGACTACTCTTCATCAACAAATCCTTCAGGTTGGGTCATGTATACTTCTTCTTTCAGATCATTGTTTAGGAAAGCACTCTTGACGTCCATCTGTTGAAGTCTCTATCCTTGATGTGTTGTAAGTTTGCAAACTACTCTGATGGTCTTCATCATCACAATGGGTGCAAAGGTTTCTTCATAGTCGATGCCCTCTTTCTGAGCATATCCTTTTCCTATAAGTCATGTTTTATGTTTGTTGATGGATCCATCTGCCTTATATTTTGTCTTGAAAACCCATTTGTATCCTATGGGTTTCTTTCTTGTAGGCAGATCGACAAGTTCCCATGTCTGATTTTTCATGAGTGAGTCATATTCTATATCCATGGCTTCCTTCCACTGAGGTTGACTGAGTGCTTCACGAACATTATCTGGCTCGGAGCTATTCATTAGTGAACTCATGAGTGTAAAGTTTACCTCATTTATTGTTTGACTCCGGATGATGTATCTGGGAGTTGTTGCAAATGTGAGTCCTTGATAGTGCTTTGTACCCACTTCAGATGAGAACTTGGTTACTTTTGTGAAGAACTGTTTCATTTCCATGTGGATTGATGTGGAGTCACATTCTCCAGATCCTCCAAGGTCAACAAATAGCTCTCCTGGCAGCATTTCTTTTCTCTGAGTAGTCTCCTTTGGCTCATCATCTGATTCAGAGACTAGTCGGTGAGAGGTGGTTGGAAGTGGATCTTCTGTTGATACTATTGAGTCAAAAGATGACTCATCACAAACCACATCACGAATCTCGTATATTTTCTTTGTCTCAAGATCCATGAGACGATATGCCTTCGAGGTAGTGTTATAGCCAAGAAGGATACACGGGAGTGTTTTTGGCTCTACCTTCTTTCTCTTATGAGCTGGGACATGCATATATGTTGTGCAACCAAATACTCGCAAATGAGAAATTGACGCTTTCTACCACTCCATACCTCTTCTAGCGTTTTGTTCTGTAGAATATTTTATGGTGCCCTATTGAGAAGATATACAGTCATTTGTACTGCTTCAACCCAATAGCATTCTTCTAGCTTTGCAGTTGATAGCATGCAACGAGCCATCTCCATCACTGTGTGATTACGATGCTCAACAATGCCACTTTTATGGGGCATGTAGGGAGTAGTCAGGTGTTGCTTAATGCCTTGTTGGTTCAGGAAGGCCAAGAACTTCTTTGATGTGAATTCCCCCCCTCGATATGTGTGAAGTAGAAGAAGTGGTTGTCCAATCTCTTTCACAATACGATGATAGAAGTTCTAAAAATGTTGAAGAGCTTCACTTTTCTTCTTCAGAAATATACCCACATCTTGTGAGAGTGGTCATCGATGAACAGCTAGAAGTACTTGTATCCTGAAAATGAAGCAAGAAATGGGCCGTTCATATCAGTATGAACTACCTCCAGAAACTTCTTGGCATGGAAGGTGCTCACTTGAAACGGATCCCTTTGTTGTTTTCCTGCAAGACAGTCCAAGGAAAATATGCAAGGAACTAGACAATTTGGGTAATCCATGGACCATTACTTTTGAACTCATCTGGTGTAATGAAATAACCGAAAAGTGTCCATATCTAAAATGCCATAAGGCAGTTGATTCTATTGTAGAATTAGATAAATCTATTGCAGAAGATGAAACAATATCTAAAGCAAATAACTTATCTTTTACAAAAGCTTTAGCAAGAACCGTACCTTGTCGGGAGATTAAGCATGATTTAATGCCATTTTGAATAAGAAATTCTACCTTAAGGTGATGATTCAAGAGCTGAGTAACTGACAAGAGGTTGCTTAGTCAAGCCAGGAACATATAGTACCTTTGTAAGTGTACATTTTTGTGGTCCCAGAGGAATGGTGACATTTCCAATTCCTTCTGCAACATATTCTTTGTCATCGGCTATCCAAACCCGATCTCTAGTTGGTTCTTCATGTAGTGAATCAAACAGACTTCTTGTCACCTGACATATGCTTACTTGCACTGGAGTCTATCAACCAGACTTTCTTCGTGGGCTGAGAAGTTTGAGAGATGAGTACAAGGTTCTTACCACAATGGGCTCCTTCTGATGTCTCCTCATCAAATTCATCATCTTCTTGGGCTGTGAGATGTCCCTTCTACTTTCTCCAGCGGGGACATCGTTTGGACTTTTGAAAATATTCACGCCTGATGTGCTTGTATGACTTGAAGACCCTTGTTTCAAGCTATTATGCTAGTAGTGATCAGTGTCGTGAGTATTGGTTCTCTGAAATGTGACACCATCTCTTTGACTTTTGATCTTTCTATTGTGGTTTTGGTTGCGCTTGATTTGGCTTCTCTGGGGGACCCTTCTTATTCTTATGGCCACGGTATGGCTTTGAGAACAAGGCTTTATCCTGAGACTCCTCATGGGATGAAGTGATGGCCTCTTCCTGCTGCAGCAAATTCACAAGCTCTTCGAATGTCACTATTTGTTTAGACACATTCAGTGTCATAATGAACACTCAAAATTGAGAAGGGAGTGCTCTCAAGGTGATTGGGATGAGAAGTTTATTGTCCACCATTTCACCGAGTGCCAATAACTCTAATCTTAGCTCAGCCACACGATGCAAGATAACTCCTCCACTTTCTCATCCGACCCTATAGAGAGGATGTGGAGCTTTGATCAAGATGAAGAATCTTCGTCTAATTTTTGGCTTCATAAATTATTGCCAACTTATCCCAGGCCTCCTTTGGTTTCTCCACATTCTAAACATGTGGTTGCACATCGTCACTGATCATCGAGCATTATCAACATCAAGGATTTGGCACTAGCCATCTCATATTTTATTAGTTCATCAGGGGCTGTGGGAGCGGGCACAAACCCTGTGACAATGCCCCATAATCCTTCAAACTAAAGGATTGTCCTCATTTTTGTTTTCCAGGCCGTAAAATTGGGCCCTTTGAGCAATTGAGCATCGGAAAGAAGCAACTTCGAGTAGACATTATAGAAAAAAATATTTATTTCAAGATTTATTACAACTTTGACTCACTAATGATGAGAATTACTTGCTCGTAGATGCTCGCAATATTCACGTGTTGTGAGACGGTGACACTTTGTGGGGCATTCTTCTTCGTCATCATAGTGGGTATCATACCCAACTTCTAATTCTTCTCGTACTTGCTTTACTTGGTATTTGACGTCGAAAAGGAAGTATTCAAGAAGTCCTTCTCGAACTAGCTTGTCGAAGGCTAGATTACCGGTATTTGAAGCTCGTTCAGCAAAGCAAAGTAGAACCTAGAGCTCTCAGGAGCTTCTTCACGGTGTTCTCTAACTAGCGAGTTGATGTACTCGGCTTTCAGCTGTGGTGACCATGTTATTGACACTCTTAATCGAGTTGTCTATACTCGACATTCAGTGAAGTGTTGTAGGATCTACTTCTTGTCCTTCGTTGTCTTGGTGGAGAGGATATTAGAGAGATGCTTCTTCTCCAGGCAGTCTCCTTGAAGATCTTTATTTCCTCACTTTTTTTTTCCATGTGGTCACACTTTTCACGCTAAATTCCCTTCCAACGTTCAGGTATATTGTGTGCCAAGGAGGGAAGGAGTTCCCACGTCAACCAAAGATGGCAGCGGGAGAGGCTGAAGTGTCACGTCAAACAATGCAAGACCGAGTGTGTAGAACACAAGCTCGCATGTCACTATATCAATGCATAAACTGATCATGCAAAGGTAAAAAAAACATGTTGTGCAGATTGAATGCAGGCACAGTGAAGAAAGAGCATGCAAGCTCAAAACCAGACCGTAGTCCACGTCAACTTCAAGGCATACCAACTCATTCAAAACAGGTCACAGTATTATACTTCCACTTTTTTTTTTGCTTTCACGTAGAAGTATGCAGCCTCCTTGCGGTCTTTGAAAGGAAAAATGTAGGTCAGAGATTTTCCACGTAAAAAGAAGGATTTACAACTCCACGCAGGCTGAAGAGATAAGAAGAACAACAACAAAGAAACAAACTACAGCCGCTCCAACTCCTCCACGTAATTTCCACGCTGAAATTGTTTTGAATTTGCTTCTATGTTGAAATTGTAGGTGCTTGGCTGGTTGCACATGGATCCAATCTCCACGTAGCAGAGGATTCTTTTCCACACAGATTCTACCACTTCTTCTACACAACACCACGCAGTTCATAAGAATGCCAAACAACCACGCAGTCATTAGCAAGATAAAACATTCACGCAGTGTATTTTCTCCACACAACAGCTTCCTTCCAAGTTGGATGGAATAAATCTTGACGCATACACACATAGGTCGAGTCAATGATGCTCTGATACCAAAATGTGAGGCAGAAATAGAGGAGAGAGAATAGAGATTGATATATCTTATTATTCTATTAAACAAAGAACCCACGTACATTATTTATAGGTATGGGAATAAACAAGACTCCCCTAAATGGATGGAGAAGTTACAAATAAGAAGGAGAGAATAATGGAATAGATAGAACAACTAGTCTAAAAATAAAAAACAAGTACATAGACTATGCTAAAAAGAGATGATGGTGGAGAAAAACTCGATGATTATTGGATTTCAATAGAGGTCTTTCCTCATTTAAAATCCTTTTAGATTGTGCAATATCCATGACTTTCACATGTTGCACCCTGTTATGTTCCACCTTGCTCCTGGGCACAATTTTGACTAGAATGATGCTTCAGGATCCTTGTGAAGGATGAAATTCCTTATTTAAAATATGAATTTACCTTAAAACCCCTTGAAGATTTAAAAATTATTAATATGACTAAAATTGGAGCCAACTACAACTTTCTCGCATCTAACACCGAGACTTTCTTTTGTTGGCAAGTCCTAGTTATGACTCATATTTTTTTTTCAATTTTTCCCTTTTTCATTCCTTGATGCTTCTTTCCTATCTAGAGGACCACATATGTTTATAATTCACATTATTTTACCACTTACTATTTTTCTTAATGCCTCTTCATGCACACATGTTATTTTTATTAAGTTCATTATGGGTGTCGACTATAATGAAAAACATCTTGAAATTATGGGTTTTATTCCAAGATTTCCTGCTCCAAATTTTGGATGATTACTTCATATTAATGAGAAATAAAATTATTTTTCATTAGAGGAGGCCGAATACGAGAAAAATACAGTCCTCAATATCTTTAAAAGCAAAGAACTCCATCATGCAAAAAGTAGTTTAAATGAAACCAGAATTTTTGAAGACACTTCACTCTAAGTTTTAGATGATTTCACCTGTCAAATCTTCCATAAAATGAAAAATTATTTGAGGTGGGAATAATTATGATGAAAAATTCATTCCTAACTATCCCAAAAAATAGGTACTTCATGGCTTGAAAAGTAGCTCTCACAAAACTAGATTTTCAAGGATCATTCTCTCTAATTTTCAAGTGATTCCGCTTATCGGATCATCGGGAAGTGAAGAGGGGACTCGTTTTCCTTTTATTGTTGTTTCATTGCATCCATTAATGGTGTCTTGAATATTTTATAGAATTAAACATTATCTAAGTGGAAACCTTGATCTTGGTAGGAGAGGAATCAGTTCAAACACTTGGTACAATAATCTTTTTTGGTGGATAATCATGGAAAAATTCATTTTCACATTCATGGTTAATCTAAAACTTGTTGGGAAGAATGGTTACTGTGATCTAATGTTTTTTCAGATTTAATATCTTCAAAAAAATATTATTTTTTTTGAACTAGGTGATAAAAATGCTTATAATTTAGCAATTTTGAGTTTTGTGATCATCGGTACTCAAATTTCATCATGGAAGAAGTGGAAGAAGTTAGGGAAAAAATAGGGTTTTCAATGGGTGGGAAAGGGGTGAATTTTTTTGTCCCCTTTTTCCCCTTTGGAATGGGGACAATATGTGTAAGAATATTTACATCATTCGGGTGATAACAAGTGTCACCGCAAGGTGGAGTGAGAGGGAGATGGAGGAAGGTTAGGCTTAGCAAGTAGTGCGTAGCTTGTTTTCGATCATAGGAGGAAAATTAAGAGGGGAAAATTTGTGTGCCGCCTATGTCCCCTTTGGAATGGGGAAAATAGGGACACAAAAATGTGCCCTCATCAGATGATTCCATGTAGCACAAGGTGTGGATGCAAGATGGGGAAGGTGAGATAGGCCAGATAAGCCCTCCGGAGTGCTAGAATTGGTCATGTGGAGAACCTAGAGGAAGCGATGAGGAGGGGTAAATTTTTATGTCCCCTTGGGAATGGGGACAACAGGGACACAAAAAAATTTCCCTTGCCGGGAGGTGACACATGTTCAGCACTAAAAATGACTAACTACGAGAAGTGTACCTACAAGAGAGACAACTTGACGAAGCAATTTCTGAATCTCAAAGAGGTATTTTCTAATGAAGTATTATATGATTTTGACTCCCAAGATCATTATAATAATAATTTTATGGGTATCAACCTTCACTTATGTATGAAACTACCTAAAATTTCTCTTTTTTCTTCAGTACAAGAGGGTGTGTCTGCACAAATTGAGGTTCCCTGAGAAGTAAACATGTCTTGTGAGATATTTTATAATTCTATTAAGTAAAGGTTCATGAATATTTTATTTGACATTTTCAGTACATTTAATAAATTTAGAGATTTGGTTGAAAAGTGCACTTGCTAGTTTATCAAATGTTTAATAACAAATAATGGAGGCGAGTTCACGTCCTTGGAAATTTACAACTATTAAGGAATCTAGGATTGAAAGGTATAAAACCACCGGTTATACTCCACAAAAAATTGGGTTCCTAGATGCATGACTAGGAATCTTTTAGAGAGAGCAAGGAGCATGCTCAAGCAATGCAAATTTGGATCAACGTTTATGGGTGAAGTAGTTTTTACAACTAGTTATCTAGTAAATCATTCACCATCGGTTATAGTAGATTACAAGATTCATGAAGAGGTATGGACAGGTCATCCATATGATTATGTAAACTTGAAAATATTTTGTTGTAATGCTTATGCTCTTACTAATAAAAAATAGAATTCAAAGTTCAACCCAAGATCGAATAGCTACATCTTTGTCAAAGGTATAGTGAAGTATATGGTTTTAAGGGGGATACATAGTTAAAAGGAACAATAACTAGATCGTACCAAGCCAAGAACATAGATGTTAATCAAACACCACGATCAATAAGATGAAATAAATTCCCCGAATCACTTTACATATAACCTTTGCAAAAAAATTAGCGAAATATCATATATTATTATGGAACTCAATGAAATACAATGAGAATGGGCCTTGCTTATATAGACAAGGAATAACAATCTAAGAACTAGTCAAGGTTATAGATCAAGCCATAAATCAAGGAAATAACTAGTCATCAAATAACTAGTCAAGACCATAGATTTAGGAGATAACTAGACATCAAGGATCTAGTCAATACCATTGATCAAGGAAATAACTATTCAATACCATCGATCAAGAAAAGAACTATACCTAACAACTAGATAATATCTCCTAATATCTAAATAAGATAAAAGAAATATCCACACACATAAGTGGGTGAGGATAAATACAATAAAGGTAAATAAAGTACCTAGGTGAACATGAGCTAAGGTAAATACCTACTCTAACACCCCCTCAAGTGAAACTAGGGGCCAAAAATAGAAGTGGCATGTCCACAGTATGAGTCCCAGTAACTAGGCCTGATGAGGTACTCATGTACAATATATCCATGAAGAAATCTCAAACCAAAAGAAGGAAAGAATCCTACTAGAAGGAAAGAGAAAGAAAAAGAAGAAGGAATATGTTCTCACAAACACCCCCTAAGAACAAATTCTAAAACCCCAATCATTCCACACAACTCAAGGTAGCGAGGTGGTGCAAAATAATTCATAAAGATGTCTACAACCCGCTGCTGAGTAGAATGTACTCTAAGCAAAGAACTCCATCCTAAATGTTCTGACGAATGAACTGGATGTGTATCTCAATATGCTTGGTCCACTCATGTTCAACTTGGGTTTCAAAAATGTGTATTGCACTTTGGTTGTAATACCAAGTATAGTTGGTGAATCTGTGGGAATCCAAATTCTATCAATAATTGTCGAAGCCAAAGAATCTCGCTAATCGGTTTGTAATCTATTGCCCTATACTCGCCTCACGAAGATGACGGTGCAATAGCATGTTGCTTTTTACACGCCCAAGCAATCGGAGAAGAACCAAGACAAAAACAAATAGCCGCTAGAATTAGAATGCTTGTCATCAATAAGCCTACCAAATCTAAATTGGTATACCCAACCAACCGAGTGGAACCCTAGTGTAGTGTAGGCCAAAGTGGGAAGTGTCATGTAAATAGTGCAAAAATCTTTTAGCAACTCACATGACTACTATGAGGATAATGTGCAAACCAAGATACAAGCCCTGTTGCAAATGAAATATCAGGGTGAGTATGGGTCAAGTACATGAGACTCACGAACAAACTTCTTATACAATATAGGATCACAAAGTGGTGTGGTACATGTGGAAGTAATATTAACTCCAGACTAAAAGGAGATGGACTTGGCTTGTAATCATCCATATCAAAGCACCGAAGAAGATCATGGGTGTACTTTTGCTAACTCAAATGAATCCCTAAATCTATCTAAGAAATATACAAACCAAGGAAATAATGAAAAAGCCCAAGATATGTCATGTCAAAATGTGTAGAAAGAGCCCTCTAAATACTCTGAATGTGGGAAGAAGAGCTATCTGTAAGTAACAGATCATCAACATACAAAACAAGTATCACAATATCCTCACCAACATACTCGAGATACACTCTATGATCAGAGTGGCAATGAAAAAAACTAGTAGATAGAAGAAAATAATCCATCTTCTCATACCAAGCCCGATAACCATAAAATTAATTATAACCGAGATCATACCAAGCCAAGAACACCAATGTTAATCAAACACCACAATCAATAAGATGAAAGCAATTCACGAATCACTTTACATAAAGCCTTTACAAATAAATGAGCAGCAATATTATATATTATTATGGAACTCAATGAAATACAATGAGAATGGGCCTTGCTTATATAGGCAAGGAATAACAATCTAAGAACCAATCAAGGTTGTAGATCAAGCCATAAATCAAGGAAATAACTAGTCATCAAAGAACTAGTCAATACCATAGATTTAGGAGAGGACTAGACATCAAGGATCCATTCATACCATTGATCAAGGAAAGAACTATTCAATACCATCGATCAAGGAAAGAACTATACCTAACAACTAGATAATATCTCCTAATATCTAAATAAGATAAAAGAAATATCCACACATATAAGTGGGTGAGGATAAATACAATAAAGGTAAATAAAGTACCTAGGTGAACATGAGCTAAGGTAAATACCTACTCTAACACCCCCTCAAGTGAAGCGGGGGCCAAAAATAGAAGTGGCATATCCACAAAAGATGAGTCCCATAACTAGGCCTAATGAGGTACTCATGTACAATATATCCATAAAGAAATCTTGAACCAAAAGAAGGAAAGAATCTGCTAGAAGGAAAGAGAAAGAAAAAGGAGAAGGAATATGTTCTCACGAACACCCCTAAGAAAAATTCTGAAACCCCAATCGTTCCACACAACTCAAGGTAGCAGGTGATGCAAAAGACTTTGTACAGATCTCTATAACTGCTACTGATTTGGAATGTACTCTAAGAAAAGAACACCATCCTAAATGTGCTGACAAATGAATTGGATGTGTATCTTCATATGCCTGATCCGCTCGTGTTCAACTTGGTTTTGAGAAATGTGTATTGCACTTTGGTTGTAATACCAAAGTATAGTCGATGAATCCGGTGGGAATCCAAACTCTATCAATATATGTCGAAACCAAAGAATCGCTAATCTGGTTGTAACTACTACCCCATACTCTACCTCTAAAGATGAACTTGTACAATAGCGTGTTACTTTTTGCATGCCTAAGAAATTGGAGAAGAACCAAGAAAAAAATAGCCATAATTGGAATGCACATGTCATCAATAAAACCTACTAAATCGAATCAGTATACCTAACCAACTAATTGGAATCCCTAGTGTAGTGTAGGCCAAAGTGGGAAGTGTCGTGTAAATAGTGCAAAAACCTTTTAGCAACCTATCGGTGACTACTATGAGGATAATGTGCAAACCAAGATACAAACCCTCCTGCCAAATGAAATATCGGGTTGAGTATGGGTCAAGTACATGAGACTCGAACTAAATTCCTATACAATATAGGATCACAAAGTGGTGTGGTGCATGTGGAAGTAATATTAACTCCGACTAAAAGGAGATAGACTTAGCTTGCAATCATCCATATCAAAGCACCGAAGAAGAACATGGGTGTACTTTTGCTAACTAAAATGAATCCTGAATCTATCTAAGAAATATACAAACCAAGGAAATAATAAAATAGCCCAAGATATGTCATGTCAAAATGTGTAGAAAGAGCCCTCTCGAATACTTTGAATGTGGGAAGAAGAGTCATCATTAAGTAACGTGATCATCAACATACAAGACAAGTATCACAATATCCTCACCAACATCTTTGGAGATACACTTTGTATGATTAGAGTGGCAATGAACAAAAATAGTAAATAGAAGAAAAGAATCCATCTTCTCATACCAAGCCTAATAACCATAAAAGTAATGATAACCAAATCATACCAAGCCAAGAACACTTGATGTTAATCAAACACCATGATCAATAAGATGAAAGCAATTCACCAAAATCACTTTACATAAAACATTTGCAAATAAATGAGCAGCAATATTATATATTATTATGGAACTCAATGAAATACAATGAGAATGGGCCTTGCTTATATAGGTAAGGAATAACAATCTAAGAACCAGTCAATATTGTAGATCAAGCCATAAATCAAGGTAATAACTAGTCATCAAAGAGCTAGTCAATACCATAGATTTAGGAGAGGACTAGACATCAAGGATCCAGTCAATACCATTGATCAAGGAAAGAACTAGTCAATACCAGCGATCAAGGAAAGAACTATACCTAACAACTAGATAATATCTCCTAATATCTAAATAAGATAAAAGAAATATCCACACACATAAGTGGGTGAGGATAAATACAATAAAGGTAAATAAAGTACCTAGGTGAACATGAGCTAAGGTAAATACCTACTCTAACAATAGTGTGGGATCCTACTACCCACAAAATCATCATTAGTAGAGATGTAGAGTTTGAGGATTCTCCTCTCCTAAAATCATATGTTAAAATCAAATAAGAATAAGAACATAAACATGAACATGTGAAGGTCGAAATTCAACCACCTTTAGATCTTTGAAACGAAGAAAACAATCGTTTATAGATTTTGAATACATTGAAGATTCAAAATAGCTTGAGGGAACACACGAGAATTCAATATGGAGGTCCCAAGTCCCAACAACATGAGGAAACACCTCCACAACCAATTTGGAGATCTACATGTGTTAGGCATCCTCCTAGTAAGTACAGTCCCAATATTTCAATTGTTTTGATTTCTAATGATGGGGAACCTAATTGTTATCAGGAAGCATTAGAAGATGTGGATAGTTCCAAATGGAAAAGGGAAATGCAGGAGGAGATGGATGCCTTGGAAAATAATAGGTCATGGGACCTAGTAGAACTTCCAAAAGGTAGAAAACATGTTGGTTACAAATGGGTTTACAAACAGAAGATAGGTGTTGATAAAATTTTGAAAGGTTCAAGGCTAGACTAGTAGCAAAAGGATTTGCACATAAATAACATTTTGATTTTCATGAAATATTTTTACCGGATGTTAAAAAATTCAATTTAGGGAGTCTTAGCACTAGTTTCTTTACTTGATTTGGAGTTGGAGCAATTAGATGTTAAAACATCATTCTTACATGGATATTTGGAAGAGGATATATATATGGAACAACTTGAAGGATTTGTACAAAATAGCAAAAAGGATTTGTTTTCAAGCTCAAGAAATCATTATATGGCTTGAAACAGTCACCTAGGAAATGGTACAAGAAGTTTGATGCTTTCATGATGAGCCATAATTTTCTAAGGAGTGAGTATGACCATTGTGTTTATTTCAAGTTTTTAGACAATGGCTTATTCATTATATTAGTATTATATGTTGATGATATGCTTGTTGCAAGAAAAAGCATGGTAGAAATCAAAATTTTAAGGACTCATTTGGTTAGGACATTTGATATGAAAGATCTAGGAGCTACAAAATAATGACATGGAGACAGGATAAATGGTAAGCTTTGGTTATCACATCATAGGTATTTGGAAAGATATTAACCAGATTTGGTATGAAATATGTGAAACCAGTTATAATCCCTTTTTCTTCCCATTTCAAACTGTAGGAATAAATGAATAAGACTTCCCCTTTTATAATTGTTTTGTATGGTTATGTGGTTGTAACCGCTAACTAATTTTGTAATCGTCTTTGCATAATAAATACCCGGACACACAACCCATTTGTATAGTGTGTATCCCTGGTTTTCTCTTGATCATTCTTTACACATTTATTTAGTTTATTCTCTATCTCCGCACATTCTAACAAAGTGGTATTAGAGCATGAGGCAAGAAAAGAGAGGGAGGAAGAAAGATATTTTCATGAGTCCCATTAGGGCACACTACGACAAGGGTACACCATTAGGGCACAAAAATCACGTTGTACAATCGCGAATTAGAAGAATACACTCACGTTTTTCGAAGAAAAAAAAAAAAAGTCGCGAATGGCACATTTTTAGAAATTAACCTGTATTTTCAAGCACAAAAATACTTGAATGACATTAACTTTTTCGAGCACAAATAGTCAAATTTTAATAGCCACAAAAATCATGATTTTAGACATTTTTACTGATTTTACGCTAAGATGGTGCATTATTACAGTCACAAATTGCCAGGGCACAAACATTTTTCACGGACATAAGGTTGGAAAGACACGAAGCAAAAAAGACTACCTACACTAGGGCACAAAGACTGTAATGGGTAAAATCTAGGGCCCATGGTTTTTCGGTACCCATTGTTTTGTAAAACCACCTCTTGACTACCCATAGGTTTATGGGACGGTTTTGTTTTTGACCATTGTTTGATACCCGTGGTTTTGTAAAACTACTTAAGTAGTTGTCTATTTATATGGTCTTATGCATATGATAGAAAGACAAGCAAATGTATTGCATAGATGTGTTTTGAATTCAGTGTGAATTCTCGTAGAGTTTGTTGAGAATAGCTCCAAACGGATCTGGGTATTGTATTGAGAGAGTGGAGGCTTGTAATAAAATCGAAAGTGATTCTTGGTGGATGTAGTCCAAATTGGGTGAACCACGTTAAATCTTGTCTCTGTGTTGTGTTATTTATTCTAAACTTTTATTTCGGATCTGTAATATTTTCGCATATTAGTTTCTCTTTTGCGATTACATTCGTAAGGGATTATTCCGCATATTTTATCTCTTATTTCCTAACAATAAATGAATAAGACTTCCCCTTTTATAATTTTTTTGTATGGTTATGTGGTTGAATCGCTAACTAATTTTGTAACCATCTTTTCATAATAAATACCCAGGACACACAACCCATTTATACGGTGTATTCTAGTTTTCTCTTCATAATTCTTTACACATTTATTCGGTTTATTCTTTCTCTCAAATTCTAACACAAACTTTCTTCAAGTTTATGTCCTAGAGAAGAAAAAAGAAAAGGAGTATATGTCTCATGTAATATATGATAGTGCGGTAGGAAGTTTAATGTATGTTATGGTATGTACAAGGCCTAAAAGTTCACATGTAGTTGGAGTTGTCAGTAGATTTATGGAAAATCTAGGTAGATAACATTGGTCAAAGACCTTTGAAGTGGGTGTTTCAATACTTGCGGGGCATAATTGATTATTGCATCACCTATAATAATATTGGTGATTCTATTTGTGGATATGTTGATTCATATTTTATAGGTGATTTGGAAAAAATAAGATCAACTTTTGGTTATGTTTTTACACTTACAGGTGGACCTATCAGTTGGATGTCAAAGCTTAGATGATTATTGGTGTCAACTTCTTAGGCAATGATTATGTAGGTGCTTATCATGCTTTTCAAGAGGTAATTTGGCTAAATCCCTATTAGATGAGTTTGGAAGAGATCAATACAAGATGAAGGTATTGTGTGACAATCAAAGTGTTATTTATTTGGCCAAGAATCGACTTATCATAGTAAGACAAAGCATATTGCAGTTAAGTATCATTTTGTTAGACATGTTATTGATGAAGGGACAATAGCATTGGAAAAGGTCCACACCACAAAAAAATTGTTGATATGTTCACAAAACTAATACTATTAGAGAAGCTAAAATGGTGTTTGGCTTCTCTTGGCTTGCAAAAAGGTGATGAGTTGGTCATGTAAGATATCAAGCGGATTTTTTTCAAGGTGGAGATTGTTAGATATGTGCCAAAAAAGTTAAATTTTGGATCCCTTTAGGCGCAGCTTTGCACCTCACTTCCCAAAGGGGGTATGGGGGATTTCCCCACCACTCATGTCACAGGGGGTCTAGGGGTTGGAGACAAGTTATGGAACCCCCTAGTGGGGGTTTGGGGGAAGCCCCCGAAGCAAAAATTAAGGAGTCAATCCCTTGTTTCTAGAAAGATGAATTCAACCGAATTCTATTTTTAGGAAGGAAAATCCTAATGGCATTTTTCCACTCTATTTTTAGGAGGAATTTGAACTTTACTTTAATTCGGTGTATATATTTTTTGGAGATGTAAAGTTTCGCAATACAAGTTCACATGTAATTTGTTCATCTTGAGTTAATAAAAGCTTGATATCTTGCACGTGGATGTTTCCCTAAACACTCATCTTGGTTTTTACCACATAAATTTGGTGTTCATCTCTTATATGCTTGTTTTTTTATATTTTATATATATTTGTGTCTATTAACTATTTTTTTATTAAAATTTATGTGTATTCATTACTACAAAGTCTATGGTTTCCTTACAATAAGAAATTTTGTTCCTAAAAATCCAAGTTACTCACTAAATTTGTTAAATAGTTCTATGCATTACACCAACATACGAAACTAGAATATAGCACAATGGTTAAGATTGCAGAATTTTTAAATGATTATCACATATATGGATTAGTATATAATAGATAAAAAAATTCCAAACATATGCAAGTGTACAACTAAATCCTTATTATTCTACCTATATTGTAATTGCCAAAATTAGATTGGTATAAAACAATGACAAAATTACAATAGTATGTGGGTGTTCACTAACCCCAGTAAAACTATCAACTCTGTAAAATATCATTGAAATTGATCAATATGAAATAGATGACTAAATTCCAAACATAGGCAAGTGTCCATTGACCACCGTGAATCTACAAAGTAATGCAATATCAATTAGATCGGTATGAAATGATGAAAAATGCCAATGATAGTTGGATGTCCATTGACCCTATGAAACTATCAATTGTGAAAAAAATATCACTACAAAATATCGCTGAAATTTCCAAGTAAAGATAAAATATCTATCCAATGTGAAATTGGGGATAGAATCAAACTACTTGCACAAATGTCACATTCTAAATCAGTGAAACTGCCAATCACTACAAAATATCACCAAGTGCAACTACAAACTAGTTTGTTAGTGTAAATAATGTACACCTTAATTGTAACCACATATGATAAGTACAAATAAATCCACAAAATTAACGAGTCTTAAAACATGTGCAAATATCATAAGTGGATACAAACAATTTGTATATAAATTAAAATTACAAATGATGCCCAAATGGGTCTACTTTTACACACAAGTGACAACATATACATTTAAAATACAAATCCAAAATTATACATACTAAACATGCCCACTAAACCTATGTATTATGCTGTCTAAATCACAATGGAATATGTCAACCATAAATGTGAGAAGAAAAATCCAAGTATGTTAAACTTGTCACTTATTTCTTCCCTACAGTTGAATCTAAAAACCAGATTCAAATATAAAATCATATGGGAAAATATCATTTTTACATACAACAAGAATACCACAAAATTATGCTTTGAAATAAATACAAGTTAATCAACAATATCAGCTATGCAAAAAATATCCATCTGCATAAATTGCCCTCTAAATCAAATTTAAATAGAATCATCTGTGGGATATTGATCAATAGATCCTGAGTTGATTCAATAATTGTTGGTGAATTAATAACTTCATTAATTTTAACCTTATCAAGAGGTGTGTGAACCATCAGTTTCTTACCATGTGATGGATGAAGTTTCCAACATGTTTCAACCATGTGTCCACTCATATTACAATGAGTGCAAAAATTCCTTTATTTGGGTGAGGTTATATGTTTTCCATTTCTCATTTCAACATGATGAGATTGGTCTTTAGCACCTGCCTTATTATTCACAAAAGGTGACAACTTCTTTAGCAAATATTTCCTCTTCCAACAATAAGAAACAAAATGATTACTTAACCCACAAAATGTGCAAGGAAAAGCATGCAACATCTTCTATATATCAAATCCAAATTGTTCAAATGGAAAGAGTACATTAGAATTTTTAGGATCCAAATTCCCATCAATTTTATTTTTAGTGTAAGTAAGAGGAGACGGAATCTCAATACCTCTTCTTCCTATTTTCTTACATCGATCTTTATTCCTTTGTATAACGAGGTAGTGATGAAACCTCATGTTCTAAAATAGTTCTAAAACAAGGCATATTTCTTTTCAACAAGCCATAAAAATATTATCCAATCAAACATGGATATCAAAACAAAAAGTATGTAAAATAGCCATTTTCTCACAGACAAAAAAATGTTGCAATAATTTTACCTTCCTTTAAAATTGTAAACTATGCACCCTATTGAACAAAGGATACAAAATGTTGAATTTTAAAAAACTTAAATATTGCATCCTACAATGCTTAGGAAAAATTTGTGAATATAAAATCAACTAAGATAACCAATTAGTACCCAAATTTATTGAGTGTAAAACAATGTCTAATTCCCTTAACAATGTCCTAATTCCATTCTCCATATCTCAAAATAGAAATTTGTCTTTTCACTTGCTCATAATCAAAGGACATAGGCGTAAAAATAGATATAGTTATTACAACATAAAGGAAAGCTTCACAATATAGTTTACTCACCAAACACTGTGACCAATGCTAACTCTGACTGGATTCAATTCCCATATCTTAATCACCCTCCAAGTGACATCAAGAGAGATTCATATGTCCCTCTCGTTAATGGACCGTCTTTAAAATATCACCATCTTAATTGAAGGGTAAAAATTCATTTAAACAATATAATGACATATATGTTGAAAATTTAACTATCATATATCTTTATATATGTGTGTATGTACACATATAAATACATATATTGTATATATAAAATCTAGATATATATACACTTCTCAATTTCATCATATTATATTTAAAATAATTAATAAATTAGATATTAGACATTGTGAATTTATGATATTCGTGAGAATTAACATCTATAAAAATTGAATATTTTGAATTAAAATAAAATAATTAAAAAATAATTGAAACATCATAATATCTAATTAATAAAATATAAACATTCAAAATCTCTTTGATAAAATAGAAACATTGATTGATTTTTATTTTTAAATAGTTTTATTTAATGTTTATTCTTTTGGTTTCGATTTGTAGTTTTTTCTATTTGATTTTTATAATGTTTATTTCATGAAATTGGGACTTATTCTAGTCCAAGCAGCTAAAAAATATAGCCAATATTGGAATCTAATATTACTATTTTTGGATTCCAAAATGTCAAATATTGGAATTATCTGCACTCCAAAATCACACATATTGGATTCCAAAATCGCACATATTGGATTCCAAAATCACATATATTGGAATCCAAAATCACCTATATTGGAATTAATTGTACTCCAAAATCACATATATTGGAATCTAAAATCAAAATATTGGAATCCGTTAATTCTCCTTCCGAAGTCCAATATATCTAGTCACGATTTAAATTTATGAATCTATGAAAAAATGTTTAATGATTTCAGGGAATCCAACATTGATCTGAGAAATAATGTTTGGCCCTCTAGCCCATATAGAACATATACATGTTCTATTTTATAAGGGCTAGCGGCTACTAGGCTTAATGATTGCTTTGGAATAATGCTCTTATCAGTTTTAAGATGTTTTTAAGATTAAACTATGCAAATTTGAATATTTCAAATGTCATTAAGCAAGTAGCCACTAGGCTAATGACATTCATGAGATGTGAGACACTTCCAGATTCAATTACTATGGTTTGATTGAACCTTGGGGAAACCAAAGAATTACCGAAGATGTTATGAAGAAACTTAAAGAGGGAGATGATTCAATTTAGGAGAATGTAATTAACTGTAAAACCATTCCAGATATATTTTCATATTTAAATTTAGATCTCATATTTACTTCATTTATTATGGTGTGATTGAACCTCAGCAACTAGAGAATTTCTGAAGATGTTATGAATAAATTAGCAAAGGGCGATGATCCAATGTAGGAGAATGTAATTAATTGTAACACCATACCATATATACTTTCATATTTAAATTTAGATATAAAATCAAATGTAAGAGACACGGCATAAAACTTTTCATATTCAAATATGTATATGAACTTATTTAAAATTAATTGTAAAACTATCCCATATATATTTTAGTATTTAAATATAACTATGAAATAAATTGAAATTCCTTTACTAAAGGTAGGTAGAATTATAGTAAAACATTTGATGAATAATTTGAATTTATAATGTAACACTATTCCCGAAGATGGGCTTCCAAATCAACAATACAAAACATAGTAAAGCTCCAATAAAAACATCCCTATAATTTTTTTAGTGATCTAATATAATCTTGAACATCTTTAACGTCCTTCAATGGTTGCAAAAAAGGCCACAACACATCTAACAAGTATGTGTCTTTTGACTTAGAATCTATGTTAAATGTTTCAACAATTATGTAGTTCACAACATCATTGAACTTGTTTTTCTCTAAAGAGTCATCTACAAGCACTATATTTTTACAATTGTATGATACATTAAACCGCAACCAAATGGAGTTAAGATTCTTGAGATATAATT